>CM040396.1:109629942-109632442 GCA_022702515.1 Ilyophis sp. 1 JC-2022
GACCCACTATCTCCATTCATTTTTGCAATTTGTATTGAACCTCTGGCAGCATATCTTCGAGCAACCAATGAAATTGAAGGGGTAAAAATAGCAGAGCAATGTCATAAATTGGCATTATATGCAGATGATGTGGTCTTATATGTTACAAATTTAGAAAAATCCTTACCAGCACTTAAGCAAATAATTATTAACTACAGCTCAGTATCAGGATATAAGTTAAATATGCAGAAATGTGAAGCAATGGTCCTAGGTGTCCCTGTCTGCAGAGACATGAAAAGGGAATATCTATGGCAATGGGATAATGATAGAGTTCAGTATCTGGGAATTGTGATACCAAAGAATCTTAAGTTATTATATCAATTGAATTACAACTGTCTGGAGGTACAAATGAGGCAAGATCTGAATGGGTGGAGAACTGTATTACTATCATTGGGTGGAAGAATAGACGCAATAAGAATGAATGTACTGCCCCGTTTTCTGTTTCTATTCCAGGCAATACCCCTGTTTATAAGTGCAAGTGCTTTCAGAAAATGTGATAAAATGATAAATACATTTCTATGGGATGATAAAAAACCAAGAGTTTAAATGAAGACACTTAAAATGGCTAAAGAGAAGGGAGGTCTTACCCTCCCCAACCTAAAGCACTATTATTATGCAGCTCTAAAGAGAAGGGAGGTCTTGCCCTCCCCAACCTAAAGCACTATTATTATGCAGCTCTAAAGAGAAGGGAGGTCTTGCCCTCCCCAACCTAAAGCACTATTATTATGCAGCTCTAAAGAGAAGGGAGGTCTTGCCCTCCCCAACCTAAAGCACTATTATTATGCAGCTCTAAAGAGAAGGGAGGTCTTGCCCTCCCCAACCTAAAGCACTATTATTATGCAGCTCTAAAGAGAAGGGAGGTCTTGCCCTCCCCAACCTAAAGCACTATTATTATGCAGCTCTAAAGAGAAGGGAGGTCTTGCCCTCCCCAACCTAAAGCACTATTATTATGCAGCTCTAAAGAGAAGGGAGGCCTTGCCCTCCCCAACCTAAAGCACTATTATTATGCAGCTCTAAAGAGAAGGGAGGTCTTGCCCTCCCCAACCTAAAGCACTATTATTATGCAGCTCTAAAGAGAAGGGAGGTCTTGCCCTCCCCAACCTAAAGCACTATTATTATGCAGCTGTAAAGAGAAGGGAGGTCTTGCCCTCCCCAACCTAAAGCACTATTATTATGCAGCTCTAAAGAGAAGGGAGGTCTTGCCCTCCCCAACCTAAAGCACTATTATTATGCAGCTCTAAAGAGAAGGGAGGTCTTGCCCTCCCCAACCTAAAGCACTATTATTATGCAGCTCTAAAGAGAAGGGAGGTCTTGCCCTCCCCAACCTAAAGCACTATTATTATGCAGCTCTAAAGAGAAGGGAGGCCTTGCCCTCCCCAACCTAAAGCACTATTATTATGCAGCTCTAAAGAGAAGGGAGGTCTTGCCCTCCCCAACCTAAAGCACTATTATTATGCAGCTCTAAAGAGAAGGGAGGTCTTGCCCTCCCCAACCTAAAGCACTATTATTATGCAGCTCTAAAGAGAAGGGAGGTCTTGCCCTCCCCAACCTAAAGCACTATTATTATGCAGCTCTAAAGAGAAGGGAGGTCTTGCTCTCCCCAACCTAAAGCACTATTATTATGCAGCTCTAAAGAGAAGGGAGGTCTTGCCCTCCCCAACCTAAAGCACTATTATTATGCAGCTCTAAAGAGAAGGGAGGTCTTGCCCTCCCCAACCTAAAGCACTATTATTATGCAGCTCTAAAGAGAAGGGAGGTCTTGCCCTCCCCAACCTAAAGCACCATTATTATGCAGCTCTAAAGAGAAGGGAGGCCTTGCCCTCCCCAACCTAAAGCACTATTATTATGCAGCTCTAAAGAGAAGGGAGGTCTTGCCCTCCCCAACCTAAAGCACTATTATTATGCAGCTCTAAAGAGAAGGGAGGCCTTGCCCTCCCCAACCTAAAGCACTATTATTATGCAGCTCTAAAGAGAAGGGAGGTCTTGCCCTCCCCAACCTAAAGCACTATTATTATGCAGCTCTAAAGAGAAGGGAGGTCTTGCCCTCCCCAACCTAAAGCACTATTATTATGCAGCTCTAAAGAGAAGGGAGGTCTTGCTCTCCCCAACCTAAAGCACTATTATTATGCAGCTCTAAAGAGAAGGGAGGTCTTGCCCTCCCCAACCTAAAGCACTATTATTATGCAGCTCTAAAGAGAAGGGAGGTCTTGCCCTCCCCAACCTAAAGCACTATTATTATGCAGCTCAAATGGCTAAAGAGAAGGGAGGTCTTGCCCTCCCCAACCTAAAGCACTATTATTATGCAGCTCTAAAGAGAAGGGAGGTCTTGCCCTCCCCAACCTAAAGCACTATTATTATGCAGCTCTAAAGAGAAGGGAGGTCTTGCCCTCCCCAACCTAAAGCACTATTATTATGCAGCTCTAAAGAGAAGGGAGGCCTTGCCCTCCCCAACCTAAAGCAC
>CM040396.1:109637442-109849942 GCA_022702515.1 Ilyophis sp. 1 JC-2022
GGCTCTGTGTCTGTGTGTGGGGGAGGCTGGGTGTGCACTGGGGGGGCTCTGTGTCTGTGTGTGTGGGGAGGCTGGGTGTGGACTGGGGGGGCTCTGTGTCTGTGTGTGTGGGGAGGCTGGGTGTGGACTGGGGGGGCTCTGTGTCTGTGTGTGTGGGGAGGCTGGGTGTGGACTCGGGGGGGTCTGTGTCTGTGTGTGGGGGAGGCTGGGTGTGGACTGGGGGGGCTCTGTGTCTGTGTGTGGGGGAGGCTGGGTGTGGACTGGGGGGGCTCTGTGTCTGTGTGTGGGGGAGGCTGGGTGTGGACTGGGGGGGCTCTGTGTCTGTGTGTGGGGGGAGGCTGGGTGTGGACTGGGGGGGCTCTGTGTCTGTGTGTGGGGGAGGCTGGGTGTGGACTGGGGGGGCTCTGTTTCTGTGTGTGGGGGAGGCTGGGTGTGGACTGGGGGGGCTCTGTGTCTGTGTGTGGGGGAGGCTGGGTGTGGACTGGGGGGGCTCTGTGTCTGTGTGTGGGGGGAGGCTGGGTGTGGACTGGGGGGGCTCTGTGTGTGGAGGGAGGCTGGGTGTGGACTGGGGGGGCTCTGTGTCTGTGGGTGGGGGAGGCTGGGTGTGGACTGGGGGGGCTTTGTGTCTGTGTGTGGGGGAGGCTGGGTGTGGACTGGGGGGGCTCTGTGTCTGTGTGTGGGGGAGGCTGGGTGTGGACTGGGGGGGCTCTGTGTCTGTGTGTGTGGGGGAGGCTGGGTGTGGACTGGGGGGGCTCTGTGTCTGTGTGTGGGGGGAGGCTGGGTGTGGACTGGGGGGGCTCTGTGTGTGGGGGAGGCTGGGTGTGGACTGGGGGGGCTCTGTGTGTGGGGGAGGCTGGGTGTGGACTGGGGGGGCTCTGTGTCTGTGTGTGGGGGAGGCTGGGTGTGCACTGGGGGGGCTCTGTGTCTGTGTGTGGGGAGGCTGGGTGTGGACTGGGGGGGCTCTGTGTCTGTGTGGGGGAGGCTGGGTGTGGACTGGGGGGGCTCTGTGTCTGTGTGTGGGGGAGGCTGGGTGTGGACTGGGGGGGCTCTGTGTCTGTGTGTGGGGGAGGCTGGGTGTGGACTGGGGGGGCTCTGTGTCTGTGTGTGGGGGAGGCTGGGTGTGGACTGGGGGGGCTCTGTGTCTGTGTGGGGGAGGCTGGGTGTGCACTGGGGGGGCTCTGTGTGTGTGTGTGGGGAGGCTGGGTGTGGACTGGGGGGGCTCTGTGTCTGTGTGTGGGGGGAGGATGGGTGTGGACTGGGGGGGCTCTGTGTCTGTGTGGGGGAGGATGGGTGTGGACTGGGGGGGCTCTGTTTCTGTGTGTGGGGGAGGCTGGGTGTGGACTGGGGGGCTCTGTGTCTGTGTGTGGGGGAGGCTGGGTGTGGACTGGGGGGGCTCTGTGTCTGTGTGTGGGGGAGGCTGGGTGTGGACTGGGGGGGCTCTGTGTCTGTGTGTGGGGGAGGCTGGGTGTGGACAGGGGGGGCTCTGTGTGTGGGGGAGGCTGGGTGTGGACTGGGGGGGTTCTGTGTCTGTGTGTGGGGGGAGGATGGGTGTGGACTGGGGGGGCTCTGTGTCTGTGTGTGGGGGAGGCTGGGTGTGGACTGGGGGGGCTCTGTGTGTGTGTGGGGGAGGAGGCTGGGTGTGGACTGGGGGGCACTGAGTATGTGTGTTGGGGGAGGCTTGGTGTGGAATGGGGGGGCTCTGTGTCTGTGTGTGGGGGAGGCTGGGTGTGCACTGGGGGGGCACTGTGTCTGTGTGTGGGGGAGGCTGGGTGTGGACTGGGGGGGCTCTGTGTCTGTGTGTGGGGGGAGGCTGGGTGTGGACTGGGGGGGCTCTGTGTCTGTGTGTCGGGTTGGCTGGTTTGACCCTGGGGGGGCTCTTTGTCAGTGTGTGGGGGGAGGCTGGGTGTGGGCTGGGGGGGCTCTGTGTCTGTGTGTGGGGGAGGCTGGGTGTGGACTGGGGGGGCTCTGTGTCTGTGTGTGGGGGAGGCTGGGTGTGGACTGGGGGGGCTCTGTTTCTGTGTGTGGGGGGAGGCTGGGTGTGGACTGGGGGGGCTCTGTTTCTGTGTGTGGGGGAGGCTGGGTGTGGACTGGGGGGGCTCTGTGTCTGTGTGTGTGGGGAGGCTGGGTGTGGACTGGGGGGGGTCTGTGTCTGTGTGTGGGGGGAGGCTGGGTGTGGACTGGGGGGGCTCTGTGTCTGTGTGTGGGGGAGGCTGGGTGTGGACTGGGGGGGCTCTGTGTGTGTGTGTGGGGAGGCTGGGTGTGGACTGGGGGGCTCTGTGTCTGTGTGTGGGGAGGCTGGGTGTGGACTGGGGGGGCTCTGTGTCTGTGTGTGGGGGAGGCTGGGTGTGGACTGGGGGGGCTCTGTGTCTGTGTGTGGGGGAGGCTGGGTGTGCACTGGGGGGGCTCTGTTTCTGTGTGTGGGGGGAGGCTGGGTGTGGACTGGGGGGGCTCTGTGTCTGTGTGTGGGGGAGGCTGGGTGTGGACTGGGGGGGCTCTGTGTGTGTGTGTGGGGGAGGCTGGGTGTGGACTGGGGGGGCTCTGTGTGTGTGTGTGGGGGAGGCTGGGTGTGGACTGGGGGGCTCTGTCGGTGTGTGGGGGTGGCTGGGTGTGGACTGGGGGGGCTCTGTGTGTGTGTGTGGGGGAGGCGGGGTGTGGACTGGGGGGCTCTGTGTCTGTGTGTGGGGAGGCTGGGTGTGGACTGGGGGGGCTCTGTGTCTGTGTGTGGGGGGAGGATGGGTGTGGACTGGGGGGGCTCTGTGTCTGTGTGTGGGGGGAGGATGGGTGTGGACTGGGGGGGCTCTGTGTCTGTGTGTGGGGAGGCTGGGTGTGGACTGGGGGGGCTCTGTGTGTGTGGGGGGGAGGAGGCTGGGTGTGGGCTGGGGGGGCTCTGTGTGTGTGTGTGGGGGGAGGCTGGGTGTGGACTGAGGGGGCTCTGTTCTCTGTAGGGGCAGTGAGGTTTTGAAGGGGCTCTGTTCTCTGTAGGGGGAGTGAGGTTTTGAGGGGGCTCTGTTCTCTGTAGGGGCAGTGAGGTTTTGAAGGGGCTCTGTTCTCTGTAGTGGCAGTGAGGTTTTGAGGGGGTTCTGTTCTCTGTAGGGGCAGTGAGGTTTTGAGGGGGCTCTGTTCTCTGTAGGGGCAGTGAGGTTTTGAGGGGGCTCTGTTCTCTGTAGGGGCAGTGAGGTTTTGAGGGGGCTCTGTTCTCTGTAGGGGCAGTGAGGTTTTGAGGGGGCTCTGTTCTCTGTAGGGGCAGTGAGGTTTTGAGGGGGCTCTGTTCTCTGTAGGGGCAGTGAGGTTTTGAGGGGGCTCTGTTCTCTGTAGGGGCAGTGAGGTTTTGAGGGGGCTCTGTTCTCTGTAGGGGCAGTGAGGTTTTGAGGGGGCTCTGTTCTCTGTAGGGGCAGTGAGGTTTTGAGGGGGCTCTGTTCTCTGTAGGGGCAGTGAGGTTTTGAGGGGGCTCTGTTCTCTGTAGGGGCAGTGAGGTTTTGAGGGGGCTCTGTTCTCTGTAGGGGCAGTGAGGTTTTGAGGGGGCTCTGTTCTCTGTAGGGGCAGTGAGGTTTTGAGGGGGCTCTGTTCTCTGTAGGGGCAGTGAGGTTTTGAGGGGGCTCTGTTCTCTGTAGGGGCAGTGAGGTTTTGAGGGGGCTCTGTTCTCTGTAGGGGCAGTGAGGTTTTGAGGGGGCTCTGTTCTCTGTAGGGGCAGTGAGGTTTTGAGGGGGCTCTGTTCTCTGTAGGGGCAGTGAGGTTTTGAGGGGGCTCTGTTCTCTGTAGGGGCAGTGAGGTTTTGAGGGGGCTCTGTTCTCTGTAGGGGCAGTGAGGTTTTGAGGGGGCTCTGTTCTCTGTAGGGGCAGTGAGGTTTTGAGGGGGCTCTGTTCTCTGTAGGGGCAGTGAGGTTTTGAGGGGGCTCTGTTCTCTGTAGGGGCAGTGAGGTTTTGAGGGGGCTCTGTTCTCTGTAGGGGCAGTGAGGTTTTGAGGGGGCTCTGTTCTCTGTAGGGGCAGTGAGGTTTTGAGGGGGCTCTGTTCTCTGTAGGGGCAGTGAGGTTTTGAGGGGGCTCTGTTCTCTGTAGGGGCAGTGAGGTTTTGAGGGGGCTCTGTTCTCTGTAGTGGCAGTGAGGTTTTGAGGGGGCTCTGTTCTCTGTAGGGGCAGTGAGGTTTTGAGGGGGCTCTGTTTCTCCCTCTGTTTAGTGTGACCCAGTAGTCAGACTGCTGTGCTCTGCTCTCTCACACTCTGCCTGTCAGTTTTAGAGAGTGGAAGTCATTTTCACCATTTCACCATTACTGTGCCATTTTGATATATATTAACAGTCAATTGTCTGTTTTCTGTGTTTTTTTCACCATCTTCAAACATGTATATTTGACGTCCTTTGCGAATCCCCCTTTTTGTGATATATGTATAATGTTTGCAGAGAGCCGAGTGCCCTGCTGATGTGTACGGTGTATAAAATAGTAAATTGGTAATTATGTTTTTTCCCTTATTTTGGCTGCAGTCTTTAAACAGGATCTCTGGATGTTTTGTTTATATTTCATCCTGCCACTCTCTGTATGGATCTCTGGTGGGAACTCAAAGGAGAGGCTGCACTGGCTGCTGCTGCTGCCGCCATTTTGTTACAATGCATCAATCTTTTAAAAAATACAAGCAGCTCAGCCGTCCAATCAGAGGAAGGGCCAACTAACTCTCACAATTCCACTGTCAACTGTCAGTGTTCTTCCCAGCTTATGAGGATAATGCTAAATATCTAGCTGTTTTGAGTAAACTCCTGATTTTATTTTATTAGCTACTAACCGATTAACCAACCAATAACTGACTCTCTCAGGGTCTTAGGGCCTTTGGTTGCCTACCTTCAATGTGGGGGAGAACACAGAACTCTCTTTAGATTATTTCCAAAAACTCACTTCTCTCCCTGCTCTCCTCTTTGTTTATGGATGCGTTTGTTTGTCGTTTTTAGTTTCTCCTTCAGAAAGTCTCTCTCTGGTCGTGTCCAGATGTCCTGCAAACTGTGGCTTTCCTTGTGTTGCCTTTATTTCTTCTCTTTTTGGTCCTCTTTACTGTTTCTGAGGTGATCTTTTGTAGCTGGTGCTAGGCTAGGCTAGCTGTCTGATAAATGTTCTTTCCGGTTTTAATGTTTTTTTTTTTTGGAAATTGAGATTAATTAAAATATTTTAAATTAGGATATGTTCTATAATTAGATTTATATTATGTTTAAATTCAGTTTTGTCTGTTTTGTCTTAGGTTTATCTCATTTGTAACATAAATTACATTATCATTTGAAAAATAAAGTCAGGCGTTCATTAGTATTCTCTCTCTCTCTCTCTCTCTCTCTCTCTCTCTCTCTCAATTCAATTCAATGTGCTTTATTGGCATGAAATACATAGCGTAAATATTGCCAAAGCATTACACATACATACATATTTAAAATAACAACAATAATAATAACAACAATTGTAATAATAATTATAATTTTTTTTCCATTATATATTGGGGACTTCGTTGTAAGGGGCTTAGTTGTTAACTGCTGGGTGGTTACTCACTGTCCCTCAGGTTGTGACAGGCCGAAACATATTGTGCCGCGAGTGGGGCTGTTGTTCCTTCTCCCAGGAGGATTTTCAGCCTTTCCAAATTTGTTAGGGAAGAAAATGTATTTATATATTTACAAAATTTGGTGAAATATGTTTTTCTGATTTCAGAATATTTCTCACAGTGTAAGAGGAAGTGCATCTCTGTCTCCACCTCTCCTGTCTTACAGTGACCACATAGACGTTCCTCTTTGGGCAACCATGACTTTTTATATCTACCTTTTTCAATTGCTAAGGTGTGGTCACTGAGCCTGTACTTGTTCAGGATCTGTCTCTGCTTTGTATCTCTGACAGAGAAGAAATATTCTGCCAGTGTGTATTCTCTCTTTAGGGCCCGATAGCAATTCAGTTTACTTTGGGATTTGGTACTGGTGTTCCAATGTTCCAAATATACGGTTTTGATTTGTTTCATAGTTTGGTTGACTCTAATTGGCAGTTCTGAAGCAGTGCTGACCTGAAGCTGGTTTGTGTTAGTATTGATTAGTTCAGATAGGTTCAGAACCAGCTGACTGAGGGGATACTTTCCTGGGCTGACCTCTTGGGTTTTTAGAGCTTTATATTGTAATGAGTTTTCTGGGCTAGTTTTTAGATGCTCAATAAAATGTAGTGCCCTTTTCTGGATTTGAATAATAATTGGATATCTGCCTAATTCAGCCCTGCATGCATTGTTTGGAGTATTCCTATGTACCTGTAGGATATTTTTACAAAATTCTGCATGCAAAATTTCAGCTGGATGTTTTTCCCATCTAGTGTAGTCTTGCTGACTGAGTGGACCCCATATTTCACTTCCATATAGCACAATTTGCATTATCACACTATCAAATATTTTTGTCCAAATTCTAATGGGGATATTTATCTTGTGGAATTTTCTTTTGATTGCATAAAAAGCTCTACGAGCTTTTTCTTTTAATGCATTGACTGCCAGACCAAAGCTCCCTGATGCACTGATTTTTATTCCTAGGTAATCATAACTTTGTGTATGTTCTAGGGCGGTGCTTCCTAGACTAAAGCAGTGTCTGTTTTCCTGAGACCTGGGCTTTTTTTGGAAGACCATAATTTTGGTCTTTTTCAAATTTACTGTCAAGGCCCAGTTTTGACAGTATTTCTCCAGCAGATCCAGATGCTGCTGCAGCCCCTGTGCTGTGGGTGACAGCAGCACCAGGTCATCTGCATAGAAAATAAATTTAATGTCTGTGTTGTTTAGGGTGAGGCCAGGAGCTGCAGATTGTTCCAGTAACACCGCTAACTCATTTATATAAATGTTGAACAAGGTTGGACTCAAACTGCAGCCCTGCCTCACCCCACGCCCTTGAGTGAAGTATTCTGTTCTTTTTTCTCCAATTTTTATTGCACACTTATTTTGCATATATATTGATTTAATTATATCATAAGCTTTACCCCCTACACCACTTTGCAGAATTTTGTAATAGAGGCCCTCATGCCAAATGGAGTCAAATGCTTTTTTGAAATCTATAAAGCAGGCAAAAATTTTTCCTTTGTCTTTTTGGTGCACATGTTTATTAATTAGGGTGTGTAGGGTGTAAATATGATCAGTAGTGCGATGTTTTGGAAGAAAGCCAATCTGACTCTTACTCAAGACATTGTGCTCGGTAAGGAAGGCCTGTATTCGGGCGTTTAGAATACTGCAGAAAACCTTCCCCAGGTTACTGTTCACACAGATGCCTCGGTAGTTGTCGGGGTCAAATTTATCTCCACTTTTATAAATTGGGGATATAAGCCCTTGATTCCAGATGTCAGGAAAGCATCCTGTCTGTAAAACCAGGTTGAATAATTTAAGTAAGGCCTTCTGCAGTTCAGAGTTACTGTGTTTCAGCATTTCTGTTCTGATACTGTCAGCGCCACATGCTTTTTTAGGTTTGATTTTTTTGAGTTGATCTTTCAGCTCTTTAAAGGTAATTGGGTTGTCTAATGGGTTTTGATTGTTTTTTATTGTTGATTCTAATATTTTTAATTTCTCTTGGATTTTTCTCTGTTCGAATTTGAGATTGTTTGGAGCAAATTTCTTATATAGGTCTTCAAAGTGTTTTTTCCAGATTTCTTGATTTTGTATGGCCAATTCATGATTTGTTTTGTTACTTAGTTTATTCCATTTTTCCCAGAACTGGTTTTGGTGAATAGAGTCTTCAATTTCAATGAGAGTTTCGTGAATGTGTTTTCGTTTCTTCTCTTTTAGGGTTTGTTTATATAGTTTCAATGTTTCACAATATCTATGGCGTACATCTTGGTTTTGTGGTTGATGATGTTTCAGATTTGATAACTGTCTTAATTTTTTCCTCATTGATTTGCTTTCGTCATCAAACCATTTTTCTTTTTGGGTTGATTTTTGATTATTTGTCTGTTTAATTATTTTGAGGTTTGCTTTAATTGCTGATTGATTGAAAATGTCACTTATAATTTTAACTGCCAGATTTATGCCATTTTTATTTGGTTCGAATTGTGTGAAAAGGAAACTGTTAATAAGGTTAGTAATTTCAGAAGAACTGATTGCTTTAGTGAATTTTTCTATGCTGTCTGAAGCCCATCTGTATTTTTGATCGAGATTATACAGCTTAGAGGGCTGTGTTTCAATGTTCCTGGGTTGTCCAAATCTTTTCAGGTACACATTGATTTGACAGTGGTCTGAAAATGGGGTCTGTGGTCTGACAGTGAACGCACTAATGAAAGAGGGGTCCATGTCAGTGATGGCATAGTCGACTACACTAGTCCCAAGAGCTGAGCAGTAAGTGAACCTTCCTAAAGAGTCCCCTCTGATCCTGCCATTAAGGATGTACAGACCTAAGGCTCGACAGAGATGCACTAACTCTCTACCATTTTTATTTACAGCACGGTCAGGGTTGTTTCTCTGTGCTACAGTTGGTATTAAATTTAGAGGGGTCTGTCCAAATATATGTTTATTGCCATTATTGTTGATGCAATCTGGCTCTGTTCCTGTTCTTGCATTAAAATCTCCACACAGCAGCACATATCCCTGGGCCTGGAAATGGCTGATTTCTGTGTGGAGGGTAAGGAAAAAATCTTCATCATAATAAGGTGATTCAGTAGGGGGGGTGTAGGCCGCACAAAGGTAAATGTCATTATCGCACATGACTATTCCTTGTTTAATTTTTAGCCATATATGTGTGCGGCCTTGTTTTATTGGGGTGATGTGCGCTGCCAGGTCTTCCCTAAACCATATTATGATGCCCCCAGAATCTCTGCCGTGCTTGACGTGTTTTAATTTAGATGATGGCACTATGATTTCTTTGTAACCTGAGGGACAGTGAGTCAGTGCATCAGTACGGCACCATGTTTCTAACAAAACAATTATATCATAACTATTTACATTTTGAATAAAATCAAGGCTTGTGCTTTTGAGCCCAAAAGTCGAGGAGCACATACCCTGAACATTCCACAAACTAATTGATAACGATTTCATATATATTTTTGAAACAGTTCAAAAGGAGACAAAATACATACATAACAACAGAATTTTCAAAACTTTGTTTTTTACATTTTCAGATAGGGACAGTAGTGTCCCTCTTACCCACTTTGGTGAGCTTTAGCCCATCAGTTTGCTGCAGAGGATGCTGAGAAGATTCTTAATCTCTCCCAGCTCAGTGGTGGGGGCAGGGGCGGGGGTGGGGGCTGGGGGCGGGGCGTGTCGGGGGGCTGGCTAGGCCAGGACTGCAGCATAGCTGAGGCGCTGCTCCTGGTTGACTCTGGGCCTGTAGGGGAGCCTGGGGGGATTGGGCTGGGCGGGGCGCTGATGGGCAGCAGGTGCCCACATGCTGCGGTGCTGGTGGGATGGGGTTGGGAGAAGGGGGGGCCTCCTGCTGTACTGGGCTCTGCTGGGGGGCAGGTGGGGAGGGCTGGTAGGGCTGCGGCCCAGGGCGATGTCCTTTAGGGACTTCGCAAAGATAATCACCCCAGGTCTGTTCAGGTGCACAGCGTCATGTAGGTGCCAGGGGCCCAGGGCTGGATGGTGTACCAGATGTACGCTGGGTAGGGTGGCACATCCTCTGGTGATCTCCGCGTTGATGGATGCGATGATGTGTGGGGGCGTGTCTGCTCGGGGCAGCAGTGTGGAGATTACCACCCTGGAGTCAGGGAACTCCTGTGTGGCCCTCACTGCCACCTTCCTCACGGCGTGGGCGGTGTGCTGCTGAAGGGCTCGCAGGTCGTTGGTGCCGGTGTGGATGACGATGCAGGCGGGGGTCCCCAGTGTGTCCCTCTTCAGTAGCTGCAGGGCCTGTTCCGTGTTTGCGCAGCGCACTGAGCTGACCCGCCGGTCTGGGAACATCTTCCGTGTGTCCAGGTGCTTCCCGTTGGAGTCCATGAGCAGAACCACCTCGGCACTGGGGCTCTTTTTTTTTGTGTTAGTAAGAGGTTGTGTGTTAAGGGGTGTGGGCATCTCAGTATGTGTGTGTGTGTCAGTGAGGGGCTGTGTGTCGGTGAGGGTTTGTAATGTAAGGTCTGTGGGTGTGTTAGGGTGTGTGAGTGTGTCAGTAGGGGATTGTGTGTTTGGGAGTAGATTGTGTGTTAGGGGGTGTGTGTGCATCAGGTAGGGCTGTGCTGTGTGTGTACCTGTGGAGCTGCTCTTGTAGCTTGTGCAGCTCTGTGTTGTACACATTGTCCCTGTGCTTCATGTCCTCTTTAAAGCTGGCCAGCTGGGCTCTGAGAGCTGCGTTGTCCTCCTGCAGCTCTTTCACTTCGGTCATTGCTTCATTGAGTGCCATCCTGCACTCTCTCTTCATCTGGCAAACCTCATCCCGTAGCTGCTGGGAGAGGCTGTGCTCACACAGTCTGGCCATGGTGAACTCCCTGACTTCTGTGAAGTCCTGTTCCAGCAGGGCCAGGGTCTCCCGCATTTGCTCCATGTACTTGGGGGGTACAGGGGTGGCGTTGGTAGGCGCAGGTGTGGTATTGGGAGGTTCACTTGTGTTGACTGTGCTGTCAGTGGTTGGGGATTCAGCACTGATGTCAGGTTCAGGGCTGGTGGTTTCGGGCATGCCTTTAAGTTTGTCTGCCTCATTTTTTAAAAGTAAAAATATGTCCTCAAAGGAGTATGTTCTCTCTCTCTCTCTCTCTCTCTCTCTCTCTCTCTCTCTCTCTCTCTCTCTCTCTCTCTCTCTCTCTCTCTCTCTCTCTCTCTCTCTCTCTCTCTCTCTCTCTCTCTCTCTCTCTCTCTCTCTCTCTCTGGTTTATTTCTTTTGGGGAGGTTTCCACCTTTAAAATGTTTATTTTGGGTCTGGAATATGTTTATCGTGAGCGGTCACACAGCGTTTCTGGGTGCAACAGCTGTTTCGCTGGAGAGGAAATGGGTTTGTCACCAGCACTGGTGGAACCATATTGTGCATGATTTTACAGATTCCATCTGGGTTCTCATTTCACGCATGTGAAAGCACACATTCAATCACATTTGTGAACAGCTACAGCCTCGTCTTTACCGTTAGCGTACCACAGAACAGCTACAGCCTCGTCTTTACCGTTAGCGTACCACAGAACAGCTACAGCCTCGTCTTTACCGTTAGCGTACCACAGAACAGCTACAGCCTCGTCTTTACCGTTAGCGTACCACAGAACAGTTCTGTGCAGCGCACTGCTCATCTCCGAGCCTAAAATGTGAGCTCTTGTCTGTTTTTCCAAAAATTCAAATCAATTTCTATTACTTTTCTATTCTTTCTATGTTGTCCGACTGATTTAAAACAGATACGTAGTTGTTTTGTTTTAGTGGAATAGTAGAGTATTATTTGAGGAAGGGGGTTTTAGGGTTTTTTTTGTAGGGTAGGTGCGGGGGGGTTTTCAGGTTGAGACGCCGTAATGGCGTCTCAGCTAGGAGGAGAAACTTTGTCTCTCCGCCATGGGGTAAGATGCGTTACCGACAATAGCACATCGGTTGAGGACGTATTGATTGCAATTGCAGAGCAGGTAGGAGGTGAAAACATTGATTCGGCTTCAAGAATGAATAAAGCCATGGTGGGTTTTAAATGGAATTGGTTACTAAAGTTGGACATGCAGCAGGTTGCAGAACTTCATAAAGACCTACCAAAGCTAACTTCAGAAGAAAAGGTGGAGTTGGACTCTGAGCTCAGTATGCAGGAGATTACTGAGGCTGTGGGACAGAGGTCTTCAGGCCGTGCCCCAGGCATTGATGGATTACCTGCTGACTTTTATAAAAAGTTTTGGGGATGTATGGGGCAGGATTTTTATGGGGTGGTTATGGAGGGTATGTTGAAATGGGAACTTCCACAAAGCTGTGGCCGGGCAGTGCTCACAATGCTGCCGAAAAAAGTATTTAAAAAAAAAAATGTTTCTATATATATAAATAAATATATATAAATAATATAAAATAAATATGAGGAGGGGCTTCTCCTCCCTTACTGTTACTGCAGCCATGGGAGAGTGGAGCAGGAGGAGGAGCTTCTCCTCCCTTACTGTTACTGCAGCCATGGGAGAGTGGAGCAGGAGGAGGGGCTTCTCCTCCCTTACTGTTACTGCAGCCATGGGAGAGTGGAGCAGGAGGAGGAGCTTCTCCTCCCTTACTGTTACTGCAGCCATGGGAGAGTGGAGCAGGAGGAGGGGCTTCTCCTCCCTTACTGTTACTGCAGCCATGGGAGAGTGGAGCAGGAGGAGGAGCTGATACTGTCCTTCAGTACTCCTGAGCTGGGGGAGTTTGAAACAGTTGGGAAGAAAGCCCTATACAACACCTGTGTGAAGGTGATGAATCTACAATCACTGGCAGGGCTGAGTGCCACAAAGTGGACTGAGATCTTTGGCCCAGGCTCTTCCAATAGAGGCAGCTGGAGAGCCCTGTACAAGCGTCCCATTGAAAAACGGACTGCTGACCTCCAGTGGAGGATTGTTAACGGGGCTGTAGCTATGAACAGACATCTGGCGCACCTAGATCCAGGGGTGGGGGAGGAGTGTGGACCTAGATCCAGGGGTGGGGGAGGAGTGCGCACCTAGATCTAGGGGTGGGGGAGGAGTGCGCACCTAGATCCAGGGGTGGGGGAGGAGTGCGCACCTAGATCCAGGGGTGGAGGAGGAGTGCGCACCTAGATCCAGGGGTGGAGGAGGAGTGCGCACCTAGATCCAGGGGTGGAGGAGGAGTGCGCACCTAGATCCAGGGGTGGAGGAGGAATGCGCACCTAGATCCAGGGGTGGAGGAGGAGTGCGCACCTAGATCCAGGGGTGGAGGAGGAGTGCGCACCAAGATCCAGGGGTGGGGTAGGAGTGCGCACCAAGATCCAGGGGTGGAGGAGGAGTGTGCACCTAGATCCAGGGGTGGGGGAGGAGTGTGCACCTAGATCCAGGGGTGGAGGAGGAGTGTGCACCTAGATCCAGGGGTGGGGGAGGGGTGCCCTTTTTGTTCTCAAGTTGAGACACTGGAACATCTTTTTATCAAATGTGTTCAGTTAGGTCGGCTCTTTTAGTTATTAAAGCAGTGGTTTATTTCTTTTGTGGAGGTTTTCACCTTTAAATCTTTAGGAAAAATGAGGAAAAATTGTATTTTGGGGCAGGGGTCAGTGGACCCCAAGAATATGATGTTGGGGTGCTGGCTGCTCGCCTCAAGATTGAACATGCCTTTTACAGACTGGTGGACAATTTGGCATGTTTTAGGGAGGTGTGGGGACTGGGGAATGTTTTGTGTTCAGTAGACCCCAACGGGATGGGACCTCAGTTCTTACGCTCTGATTTGGTGGTTGGGTGTGGGGGGGGGGGGGCGGGGGTTGTTTTATTTTAAGTTTTTTGTCCCAATAAAGGGGGTTTTAAAATCTCTCTCTCTCTCTCTCAGGTACAGGGTCTTGCCACTCATTATTCATAATTGTGGCCCATGTGGTTTTGTTAAAAATAATAATTTCTTGATGAGGAATTTTTTTTCCTCATAATAAATTTACTTCAATTAAAGGTTGGATTTATCTCATTTTTTCAGTGTGAGATTAAGCTAATTCACCAAACGGTGAGTTTTTTATAACCCTTTTTACTCATCTTTACCAGGGGTGCAGATAATAGTGGAGGGCACTGTATATATACTATGTGTAAAAATTCAAACCCTTAAACAGCCATAATCACCAATTCAATTTAAAGTCACACAGTACACAGCACTACTCACCCCAGTCTCTGTAGTTTACAGTTTGGACTCATCAGTCCAGCACAGAGCAGCTCCACTTCTGAATATCCCAGGTTATTGTAGCTGAGGTCCAGATCTCTCAGGGGTGAGTTTGATGACTGGAGAGCTGAGGCCACAATATCACAGGACTTCTCTGTGAGTTTGCAGCTGTTCAGTCTGCAAAGAAGAGTTCATATATTATAGTATAATAATATTAGGGATAGATAAAACATGTAACATTTGAAATGTAACAATGATAGTGTTCAGTGATGACGAGTGAAATTGAGGATTTTAAGGTTGTCGATGCTCTGAGGAAGATGTCTGTGCTACACTCTCCAACTGCAGAACTTTGGACCTGAGAATTAGACATCCTGCTGGACTGAACTCTTCTATAGATGTGATTCTGACACAAATGGGCACTTTTCTTATTCTGTAAGTTCTCTGAATTGTGGCAAAGGGCTCATCTACCTTTTCTATGATCTTTTTTCTGGGTTTAACCCTCCCATCCCATCCCAGAGGTGCAGCTGCCATCTTTCAGAGTGGACAGTGGGTTAGTTTGTAATGTTGTGGGACATTTGGCAGTTACCACCAAAAGTAAAGATGTAAAAGTTAAAACACATCTTTCAGTGGGTATACTGAGTTATCCTCTGATTATTTACTTTCGGTTTTAACTGTGACAAAGATCCCACAGCATTGCAAGCTAACACACAGCTAAAGGCAGATTCACTTTATAAACAGCACTGCAAGCTAACACCCTGCTAAAGGCAGATTCACTTTATAAACAGCATTGCAAGCTAACACACAGCTAAAGGCAGATTAACTTTATAAACAGCACTGCAAGCTAACACACAGCTAAAGGCAGATTCACTTTATAAACAGCACTGCAAGCTAACACCCTGCTAAAGGCAGATTCACTTTATAAACAGCACTGCAAGCTAACACACAGCTAAAGGCAGATTAACTTTATAAACAGCACTGCAAGCTAACACACAGCTAAAGGCAGATTCACTTTATAAACAGCACTGCAAGCTAACACACAGCTAAAGGCAGATTCACTTTATAAACAGCACTGCAAGCTAACACACAGCTAAAGGCAGATTCACTTTATAAACAGCACTTCAAGCTAACACACAGCTAAAGGCAGATTCACTTTATAAACAGCACTGCAAGCTAACACACAGCTAAAGGCAGATTCACTTTATAAACAGCACTGCAAGCTAACACACAGCTAAAGGCAGATTCACTTTATAAACAGCACTGCAAGCTAACACACAGCTAAAGGCAGATTCACTTTATAAACAGCACTGCAAGCTAACACACAGCTAAAGGCAGATTCACTTTATAAACAGCACTGCAAGCTAACACACAGCTAAAGGCAGATTCACTTTATAAACAGCACTGCAAGCTAACACACAGCTAAAGGCAGATTCACTTTATAAACAGCACTGCAAGCTAACACACAGCTAAAGGCAGATTCACTTTATAAACAGCACTGCAAGCTAACACACAGCTAAAGCCAGCTAACACACAGCTAAAGGCAGATTCACTTTATAAACAGCACTGCAAGCTAACACACAGCTAAAGGCAGATACAGCTAAAGGCAGATTCACTTTTCACATTCCCTGGTTTGTTAAAAGGCAGGACTAACACACTCTTCCAGCTTTCTGGCATCTTCCCTTCTTCCCAAATCTTATTAAGTAGTTATATATTATTAGCACACTGCGCATGTCAGCACTGGCCTTTTCCACCGCCGAATATGCCTGCCCAGCATGGAGCAGATCGTGCCATGCACACAAACTAGATCCTATCCTCAATGAGACCTGCAGGACAGTGACTGGGTGCATCAAAACCACCCCCGTACACTGCCTCTACGCCCTCTCTGGCATCGCCCACCCTGACATCCGCAGGACAATCATCACAAAAGCTGAGCGCACAAAGCAGGCCATCGACAACCGGCATCTACTCCATGAACACACTGCTGTCCGGAAGCGGCTCAGCTCCAGGAGCAGCTTCCTGGACACCACAGAAGCTCTGGAGACCAGTCCAACTGATGCCAAAAGAAATGGAACAGCCTCGGCAGCCAGACAACCCAGTGGCGGGAGAGAGGAATCATCCCAGATGAATGCCTCGCCACCGGCCATGACCAACCTTGGGCTGTCTGGAAGACTCTTAATCGACTACGGGTTGGTGAAGGACGCTGCAGGGCATCCATGAAGAAATGGAATAGAACATCTTCCGCTGCATGTGCGTGTGGGGAACCCCAAACAATGGAACACCTCATGAACCGTACCCAGGCCCCACAATGTACCGGAGATGACCTGGCCGAACCAACCGCTGGAAAGACGAGATGTAGAAGATGGCCGGACACGAAGAAGAACGAAGAAGAATAATTAAATAGTTCTAGTACCAGTTTTAATGCTTGCTCTGGCAGGTTTTGGAACATTGCGTAACTTAGTTGATCCTCACCTGTCGCTGTGTAGTCAGTTCCATCTAACGCTGTTTCTAGCTCAGTTATGGTAATTTGGGCATCCAGTGTGCTATCTGCCTCCACATTATCTTTCTTCTTATGTACATCTCTGTTTTCTCTCAATACATCTTCTTTCCTTTGTTTATGCAGCTTGTCTAGGTGATTCCCACTGTGTACATTTGCAAAATTCTTTCCTAGTACATTAGCCTTTTCTTTGTCTGATATTGCTAATGTTCCATCATCTTCTAGTACCGGAATTTTCACAGACGTCCTTTTTCCATTCATTTTCTTCAACATTGACCAAACCTCTCTTAGATCAACTTCTCTTCCAATAGAAGAACAATAATTCCTCCACATATTTCTTTTACTGCTTTTAATAATTCTAAAAGCAATTGCCTTTTTCTTTTGATAATCCATTATATTTTCTTGATTTAAATGATTCCTTAAGGTTTTCAGTGCTTTATTTCGTTCCTTTACAGCTTCTGTACATTCCTTGTTCCACCATAGAACGAACTTCCTTACTCCCCCTATTTCTTTCATTGGAATACTACTCTGTGCAACACTTCTTATTAGATGTGTGAGTCAAGAGGCACATTCTTCTATGGTACCATCCATTGTAATTAAATTAGCTGATTGACTGCATTCCTCTTTAAATTTTTCCCAATCTGCTTTTGCAAAACACCATTTCTCTATTCTGTTCCTTTCTTGCTTATCTACATCTACATTAATATAGCATGATATGGGAAAATGGTCACTTCCAATAGTGACTCCTCAATACTCCACTCACACGAGCTTGCTAGGCTACTAGATACTAAGGTTAAGTCAATACATGACACTGTGTTGGTTCGTATATCAATTCTGGTTCCATTACCATTATTTAGGCAAACTAATTGCCTTGCATCAATCAGTTCTTCAACTACATCTCCATTCTTATCTGAGTGGGTACTACCCCACATACTATTATGGGCATTAAAATCCCCACACCACACTTCTCTTACACTGCCCTGACCAGGCCTGCTTATTATCTGCTGTAATGATTCTAGATTTAATGCCTTACACGGATTATAAAAGTTAATTATTACAAGGTTACCATCTGACTTACATATTTCAGTGATTACACACTCTAGATCTGTTGTATTAGTCAATCCTCTAGCTGCTATTCCATTTCTTATAAAGGTGGCACATCCTCCACCTTGGCTGTCGCTTCTATCGCACCTTTCTGAATTATAACCATGTATTATGAAGTCAAGATGTGGGCGTAACCAAGTTTCTTAAACACATATTATATCAGGCTTAACTTTACTTTCCTTTAAAAAGTTCTTGAGTTCTTTACATTTACCACTTTGCATATGAAGGCAATAAAGCTCTTTTTGTTCACGAGCATGGTTTCCTCTTTTACATTACACTTATGGACAATGTTACATGTTTTCTGTAGGGGGGTTACTTGTCTCTGTTGATATCTGCTTGAACTCTGGGGTGCTATCTCAACCTCATCCCTTTCTCTCAAACGGCTTACATTTAGTTATTTTAGCCGTTCCTTCCCTTCATTCATCCCAACACTCTTTACGGCCTCTGCATAGGAAACCTTGTTCATAATTTTATATCTCTGCACTTCTTGTGCTTGCTTTTGCACAATACAGCCTCCATACGCAGCGCTATACAGCCTCCATACGCAGCGCTATACAGCCTCCATACGCAGCGCTATACAGCCTCCATACGCAGCGCTATACAACCTCCATACGCAGCGCTATACAGCCTCCATACGCAGCACTATACAGCCTCCATACGCAGCGCTATACAGCCTCCATACGCAGCGCTATGCAGCCTCCATACGCAGCGCTATACAGCCTCCATACGCAGCGCTATACAGCCTCCATACGCAGCGCAATACAGCCTCCATACGCAGCGCGATACAGCCTCCATACGCAGCGCTATACAGCCTCCATACGCAGCGCTATACAGCCTCCATACGCAGCGCTATACAGCCTCCATACGCAGCGCTATACAGCCTCCATACGCAGCGCTATACAGCCTCCATACGCAGCGCTATACAGCCTCCCTACGCAGCGCTATACAGCCTCCATACGCAGCGCTATACAGCCTCCATACGCAGCGCTATACAGCCTCCATACGCAGCGCTATACAGCCTCCATACGCAGCGCTATACAGCCTCCGTACGCAGTGCTATACAGCCTCCATACGCAGCGCTATACAGCCTCCATACGCAGCGCTATACAGCCTCCATACGCAGCGCTATACAGCCTCCATACGCAGCGCTATACAGCCTCCATATGCAGCGCAATACAGCCTCCATACGCAGCGCTATAAATTAAAGGTTGGATTTTTCTCATTTTTTCAGTGTGAGATTAAGCTAATTCACCAAACGGTGAGTTTTTAAAACCCTTTTTACTCATCTTTACCAGGGGTGCAGATAATAGTGGAGGGCACTGTATATACACTATGTGTAAAAATTCAAACCCTTAAACAGCCATAATCACCAATTCAATTTAAAGTCACACAGTACACAGCACTACTCACCCCAGTCTCTGTAGTTTACAGTTTGGACTCATCAGTCCAGCACAGAGCTGTTTCACTCCTGAATCTCCCAGGTTATTGTTGCTGAGGTCCAGTCTCTGTAGTTTACAGTTTGGACTCATCAGTCCAGCACAGAGCAGCTCCACTCCTGAATCTCCCAGGTTATTGTTGCTGAGGTCCAGATCTCTCAGGGGTGAGTTTGATGACTGGAGAGCTGAGGCCACAATATCACAGGACTTCTCTGTGAGGTCACAGCTGTTCAGTCTGCAAAAGAAGAGTTAATATATTATAGTATTATAATATTACGTATATATAAAACATGTAACGTTTGAAATGTAACAATGATAGTGTTCAGTGAAGAAGAGTGAAATTGAGAATAAACAGCACTGCAAGCTAACACACAGCTAGTGATGTGCAGTTCGCAAACGAATCGGTATTTTTGAACGTCTCTTTATGCTGAGTCGTCTGAGTCGACTAGCCAGTTCGAAGGAATCGTGCTTACCCACGGCTCTGGCTCTTGGCTCTTAGCACTGGCTCTGACTCTGACTCTGCCTGCTTTCTACTCCAGCCGGGAGACACTCCCCCGAGACACTCAGCATTGGTTAATGCGCGGCAACCGAATTCTAGTCAACTATGAAACTATTAGGCCTAATTTGCGATTGTGTTCAGATAGATTAGGCTACTAAAAATGACAGCAAATATATTTAAAGTGGTGGCATTTTTATTTTAGAACTCTTGACCACCAACAACAACAGCAAACAGAATAAATAGCCTACAATTGTGTATGATATAATAAATAAAGTACAGTTAAAATAAACACATTTAAATAACCTTATGGTGTCCAAATAAATAAACGACACAGGCTCCTGTACATCATATGCACACACTGACACACACAATACATATCTGGCTTGTTTGTCAAATTTGGCTATCTCTCATATACAGTCTTCCATCCACCTCATTTTCAGTAGACGTAGGCTACTGGATTCTAGGATCTGATAAAAAAAATAAGATTCACATTAGCATTGATGAAATAGCTCTATACAAATATAACCATTCAATGTCTATTATCACTTGTAAGATAAATGTGACAATCTATGATCGAAAAAACGGAGATGAGAAAGTCGTAAATAAACGTAACCTGCGATTGCAAACTAGCTTGAGAGAGTAAGCTACTGTAAATTGAGAATATTAGTAATGAGTATCATTCAGATGATTTGGGTCTGAATAAAATATCAATGCTAGTTTACGAACTTATTTTACCTACTTTGTTACCAGCTAGGGTCTGCTGTCTGAAACAGCTTCTAATTCCAGCTCGCGCCGCTGAAAGAAAAAGACGCGGCTCAAACGGCTCTACTGTATTAACCGGAAGTACCAAAATTGCAACTCCGACTCCGACTCTTCAAACTGAATGGTACGAATAGAGCCGAACTGCCTTCTTATTCTTCTGTTGTTTTATGGCGGTTTGCATACAATTCAATTGTGCATTACCGCCACCAACCGGATTGGAGTGTAGATCAGGATTAATTAAATTAAATTTATCTTGGGTCTGTATCTATAATAAATAAATAAATAAATAAATAAATAAATACGAAATAAATAAAAACGAATAAAACCTAAAATTATACCAAACAATCTCTATTATACGTCTCTGAAATCATATTTGAATCTCTTTTCTTCATCTCGATATGAATTCCTACATAGGTCCTTTAGAACATGTTTCCTGACTTTGAGTCGGACTCAATTCTTTTTGAATTTGTTCCCAAGAAAGACCCTTCACCTCCAAGAACTTTTCCGCTCCCTTAACTATTATTCTTATTTTCTCGGTTTTGCTTTTAGTTTGGTCTGAACAATTGAGGACATGGGCAATGAATAAAACCAATTTTTCAGTACTGAACCCTTTAGTTTGACCACACTGTTCGATCCCAACTCTAGAAGTTTGGTTAATAATTGTTCTCTCAGAGTTCTCTACTCTTCTTTCTCCTTGCACTTCAAATCTAGAAGGTTGGTAGTTTCTCTCCGATTCTTCTACTCTGCTTTCTCCTGGCACTTTCTTTACTGCCTCTGCATATGTTATGTTATTTTGTGTTTTGATTTGCTGAATTTTTATTGCTCTTTTCTTTAATTCACATCCTCCATATGCCACGCTATGAGCACCTCCACAGTTGCAGCATTTGGCTTGCACATTATCCCCACATTCTTCATACTTATGGTCTCCTCCACATTTAGCGCATCTTTGTTTCCCCTACAAACTGCGGCAATATCCCCGTATCTCTGGCATTTGTAGCAACATAGCGGTGTTGGTACATAAGCCCTTACCCTAAAGCTCATGTAACCTATATTTACCCTTTCGGATAAGAATGAACCCTGAAACTCCACTAGTACTGATAGACTCTTTTCCTTACTTCACTGTTCTAAACAGTCTTCTAATTCTCCTCACTTCTCCTCCTTCGATAGCCTTTGTAATCTTGTCCATATCTTCTTCTATCGGTATGCCTGTTATCACTCCCCATTTAAATCTATCCTCACCCAATACCTTTCTATCAATCACCATTTTCCTGCCGATATTTTCAATCTGCAACGCCCTATTTTTCTGTTCTTCGTTTTTGCATTTCAAAAAAACAAACTTCCATCTCAAAGTATTTTAGCCATTTCAATATCTCCTACTTTCTTTTTCAACTCCCTGGTCAAAGCCATTAGACTGAAGTTGATATTTTCATTTTCATCTTCCCGCCTAAATTTCAGTATTATTTTAAATTCTTCTCCCACCAATTTCTTACAAACTGATCTCGATCCTTAACTATCAGAGCTACTTTCCTCCAAACTCCGTTTATTACTTTTATCACCTGGTTTCCTCACCTGCTCTTCTATCCTCACTTTCCCTCTACCCCGTCCTCTCCTGCTAGCTACTCTACTCCGTTCCTCAACATCCATGTCATCCTCAATGTCCTCTGAATTCCCTCCACTACTACTCACCGCCATCATTCATCGAGCCGAACTGCCCATCACTACACACAGCTAAAGGCAGATTCACTTTATAAACAGGAAGTAGTACACATACTCATATATATGTACGTATGTGATAAAAGTTTATAATAGGAGATGAAGGAAATGGAATTGAAGGAATCTGTATGTAGGGTAGAAAATCACAACAAGGACCATCACTGTAGACTCTTGCAGGAGGACATGCAACATATATAGAAATGATAGATTCAATCATAAGGCCACACCAGTCTCACAAAGTCCCTTATTTACTGTCAGCTGGGCTGCTAGTTCTCCTGGGGGGGTATAATTACCATGCAGCACCCCTGTCCCTGTAGGAGGGGTTAGTGATGGCGGTCGGTACTACAGTTCTTAAAATGATTGCCTAATAACACCGTTAAAGCCCTGTAAGAGCTGATAATGTAACAACTATGCATAATGTAACAACGATGCATAATGTAACAAAAAATTTAATAAAAACTCATAATGTAATAACTGGTCGATAATGTAACAAAATGCTGAGTGCATAACGTAACAACTTTTTGTGCATATTGTAATAACTTATTACATTTTGCATCAGTTATTACATTATAAAGCGAGCAAAATATTTTTCTCCTAATAATGTAATAATTTTATTACATTATAGAGAGAGTCAATAATGTATGGATTAACATGGTAATTGCTTCTCCGTAGTGTTGTAAAACAATAAAGTATTTTGATAGGCTATAACTGAAATGTATGCTATACATGTGGGCTAACATTAGGCTGGAACTCGTCAGGCTGTGCCTACTTCTATTTTTCTCTCACGCCCTGGACGAAGTCAGGGGTAGAACATTAGTTTGATGACTGTTCTCTGTGTGTCTGTGTGAAGCCTTTAGTACCAGAGGCCACCTCCTAGTGGCCGTTTTTCCAGTCATGTGTCCATTGAGAAGTATATTTTGCTTATTACATCACAAACTATGCTTGGTGTCTCCATATAAGCTTAGTATTTTCTACTCAGGAAGTTGCCTACTTTCTAAATACACAGAGTTCAGACCTTCATGTGTTTGCTGGCTCATTTTAGAGTTAGACCTACTTTTCTGAGCCAGCTAGTAGTACCTGTAGTACCAGAGGCCACCTCTAACTGGATGTTTTCCCCAACACGCCTACATGTATCAAGGGCGTGGGACACAGGTTTCACAGTGCGCTTGTTTTTAATATCTCCGAAGGGGGTATTATGGAGTGTCATTGGACTCAGCTCATTGCTGCTGTCTTGTCACTTGACCCCTCGGGCCATATGACCACTGCCAATTTGGCTGCCATCTTGGTGGAGGTTTGTGCTCTACAGAGCGTAAAAAAAGGGTGGTGAGGACAGCCCAGCGCATCACAATTCAGGAACTATACATGAGTCGGAGTGCCAGCGAAGCCCGCTGCTTCAAGTCGCACACACAGTGACATGAGACTTGACTTCGACTCTAGCTCAGACTTGAGACTTGACTTGGAACAAAACTACTTGTCAGCATCTCTGCACTCTACACACAAAACACCTTGTGACTGTTCGCTGCTGTTATCTTGTGTCTTATACTTATACAGTTTTTGTATTGTTTCTGTCATGGATCTGACCTTTCTTCCCTTATCTCCACGTCGTTTTATTCGTTGTTATCGTTTATCGGTAATCTATTGGATTTTCCTGTGTTCCGTCACGGTTTTTGCTTTCACCTTGTCATTAGTGAGTTCACCTGGCAGTTAATTCCGCTCACTATTTATACCCCGCTTCCGGACTCTCTCGTTGCTTCCATGTTATTCCACTTAACATTCGAGCCGGTAAAGAGGTATAAGAAATTAGTTACAAAGCTAGTTTAAAAAACGAAAGGGTTAGAAAGTAGGGTTTTTAGAAAGAAGAAAGTTTCTTTTAGCTCTCATTGCTGAGCAGAGGCTTTCTCGTTTCTTTCATTATATACTCTGACTTACGAGTGCTCTTACCCAGGAAAAGTTAGGGTTGTTGAGTTTTCTGTTTCCTTTAGTTTTCACTCCAATAACGGGAGTAAGATAAGAGCGTCTGCTTATTTCCTTTTTTACCGTTTCTACCGACTAGCGCTCTAACTGCGCTGACTCCAGTTATAGGGGTCTTATAGTTTTGGTTTCCTTTGTTCGTTCGCTCCACAAACGGAGTTAGATAAGCGTTATTGCTTATTCCTTTGTTTTGCTCGTTTAGCGAGCTCCTCGTTTATAGTGCGAGGTTTATTGTTTTTTCATTTCTAGTTTTCTCCACTACGGATCATTGTCCGTTTTCAGTGGTGTTCTTAGGAACACTTTAAGATTGCCCAGCTATTGCAATTGGATCTCCAACACTCCCATCTCTGTCTCTGACAGAGATCCCTTACAGTTTCCCTATTATTACCCTGCATCCTATGTTGTATTTCTTGTATTTTATTATTACTATTGCTGCTTCGAGGTTGAAGACACTTTGTGCCTTTAATAAATCCACTTTGGGAGCTATTGATACAGTCTGCAGACTTCCCTTCTCTCCTCAGTATTGTTTGTTGGTCGGGCACCTGTTTTACTTTCTTGGATGTGCGTGCATTTCTCCATTGCATTGTTGTAACACATACCTCAGTTAATAATTACAATGTTGTTACATGTAGGCTACCCAATGTAAGATACTTTATCTATTTTATGTACAATGTTATTATATACTTAATGTACTTTCTGAGCTACATGTATGACAAAATGTTGTAGTTTTCATCTTTGACCACTAGGTGGCTCTTACTCGAACAGTTTCATACTGGATCTGGATGGTCAAGTCATGGCACCCTCATGATCAGCTCATGGCCCTGGTATTGTCTCCCTATCACTGTTGCCCATTGCCTTTCCCACTGATTTTCAAGCAGCAAGATTATTTTTCCTCCTCATTGTGCTAAAAGGTAAGTGTGAAATGTAAAGCGATCTGATGAAATATTTTATATTAAATGAAATTAATGCAACCACAAAATATGGTACAATCTATACAGACCAGTAACACTATTTGTGTTTATATACAGTGCTTGCCGTCCATGATACAGTAGCCTAAGTTAGGGAACTAGCTAGCTAGGACAAGACCAAACTGTCCAAACATTGAGTTATGTTTAAAGATTATTCATCATAACCAGGCAAATCTCCAGAATGCATAACATTGTTAACCTAGTTACTAGTTTACATATTGTATTAGCGTAATATTCCTGGTGACCTGTGGGTCTAAGAAAGCATAATGGGCACAATGGTAGGTTAAAATTAATGATTCATTCATTAATTAGCATCATTTTCTTTTTCTGATAGATCTGGAAGCATGAGAACACTGCTAATAATTTTTGTCCTGTCCTGTACCCTTTGGGTATGTGGGGGCCATGGACAGCAGCCTATGTCAGACGAGACCTACAATGTAATACTGAAGTTACTGAAGGGGGAATATCATGTCCCCGTTGACGCAAGATCAAGAACAGAGCGCAGTGCTATTGTGCGATATTACAGAAATAGGCATCTCTACACCCTCAGTGATGATGGCCAGGCCATTATGTGTGGTGGAAAACTGGTAGCGAAGAAATCAGCCATCGACTCAATTGTGAGGACGACTCTGGATGACACTAAAGGCAGTGGCGCAAGGAAAATGAACATACACCTGAGGGAGAAATACTCTGGTATCAGTACAAAGAATGTCCAAAAAACACTGGACAGGTGCAGGCGATACCAACTTCTAAAGGCTACTTTTTCAAACAAGCCAATCCCAAAACCCATCAAAGCAAAAGAAGCAGTGAGATTGCAAAACATCTCAAAGAAATCTACTGTGAGCATTGCCCACCAAAAATGGTACAACATGACCGAGGTAAAGAATTCAGAGGTGAAGTTCAAAGGTTATTCAATAGCCTGAAGATAAAAGATATTCAAAGCTCTGCATATCATCCCCAGAGTCAAGGAAAGGTGGAGAGGACTATGCTCCGAAAAAAGATCATGTATGATCTGCTTAACTTCCAGCGAGGGGGGGTTAACTGGGTTGAACATTTACCTGTATATGTCAGGATAATGAATGAGGATCCTAAGGAAGTTCTACACTGGCTGTCTCCTTTCCAAGTTTATTATGGTAGAAAAAGTAACAGAATTACTAACCCAATCAGCAATCCCCCCACACACTTTGAAGAAACCGAAGATGTTCTCCCCTCCCAAAGACATAGGCAGTTATTTGAAGAGAGGCGGTGCAAGCTGAGGAAAAGGGCAAAAAAGGCCACAGAGCGATGCAATGAACGTATGATTCGGGCAAAACACATTGCACCCTCTGTTTACAGAGTACATGACAACGTCTTGGTTAGAGTGAAGTTGAGCAATCACAGACTTTCTGTTTCCAAACGCCATGTTGTATTGCCAGGTGTAATTGTAAAACGTAACATCAGGTTGTCCAAATACAAAGTCAAATTTCAAATGCCAAGTAGCCCCACTCCAATACAACTGTGGTTCTCAGTTTCAGACATAACCAGTGTCACAAGGTTTCAAGAAAGATGTCGGAAGTCGCTGGCAAGACATTCCCAAGCTTACACCCATCAAGACAGACTGCAGGAATTTGAAACACCAGGTTTACACATTCGCTCGGATCCTGATCCAGATGGCAGTTGCCAGTTTGCTGCAAT
Organism: Ilyophis sp. 1 JC-2022; assembly: GCA_022702515.1. Classification (NCBI taxonomy): domain Eukaryota; kingdom Metazoa; phylum Chordata; class Actinopteri; order Anguilliformes; family Synaphobranchidae; genus Ilyophis; species Ilyophis sp. 1 JC-2022. Next base: position 109,663,733 of record CM040396.1, read on the forward strand.
GGCAGATCAGCTGGCCACCATTGGAATATTCAGGTCTGCTACAACATTGAGGGAGGAAATAGTCACTGATCTAAGAAATTGTCCGATTGCAGTGGATGGGACACCACTTTCGCAGTATGTAGAGGGGACATGGACTGACTACATCCATAGCATGGCTCAACACGAAACATTTGGGGACCACATTACCCTTCAGAGAGCTGCACTTATGTTTAATGTACAGTTTTTGGCTGTATCAACCCTAGGTGTTGATGCAACCTCTATCATCTCCCCCTCAGGCCATTTGCGTGAAGACCTCCCTGTGTTAGCTATTGGTCACTTTGCTGAGGGGCATGGGGACCACTATGTGAGTCTCGATGGACCAGTAGATCCATATATTCAGGCCATACAGGAGGCTGAGAATGAAAGGGTTCTTCATAGAAATAACTCCAGTCCTTCCTTTGGCATTGACATTGACCCTGGCTGTAGCCCTGGCAGTGGCATTGAAGCTGATCCTGTGTTCGAGCCCGAAGAAGAAAACCTTGAAGCTGATCCTGTGTCCGAGCCCGAAGAAGAAAACCTTGAAGCTGATCCTGTGTCCGAGCCCAAAGAAAGAAACCTTGAAGATGATCCTGTGTCTAGGGAAAACATACCATACCTACCTGTAGAGATCCTAACAGAAATTATCAAGTTGACCCTTGATATGGATATTACCATGTTTGGGACTTTCAATAAAGTCTCTTCTCTTTTCAGAGAAGTGTCTAAGCCATATCTTCCCACAGTCTATATTAGAGATTCTTTGGCTAAAACGTTGGATCTTGATGATGAAGGTGACTGTTGTATTAGCATTATGAAGATCTATAAATCCTGTGGCAGGTCAAGTGGTCTCGCTCTACGGATCAAAGATTTATTTGGTCAAAACCCACGTTGGATGAGCGCCTGGATTATGCTCAGACACATAGCCTTCGGACACTACAAGGTCATTCACATGTTCTGGAAAAAGTAATATAGCCTACATACAGTATATTCTTTCTATTCACTGTGGAGTGTGTACACTTTTTTGCATTGGGATTTTTTATTATTTTCTGATCCTTCATGGGTGAGATTTTTTAATTATTTTCAGTTAATTCTACTAGACAGAAATGTATCTGATAGACCATTGAAGCATGTAAACTAAAAGTGTTACAAAAAATAGCTATTTTATTTATTAAATCAGGACAAGTGTGCACTAACATTTCAGTTTCTTACAAACGATTAACACAACACAGTATAATCGATTACTTTCCATTGTTGATTGAAGTTCTGGCATTTAAGTTGAATTACAATTGTTGAATTGTTGAGATTTTTTTTTCTTCTGTTAATTCTATTGGACAAAAACAAAAATGTTACTTATCTGATAGACTCTTGAAGCATGTAACCTAAAATGGTAAGCAAAAAATTGTTATTTTGTTCAAATGAGGAATTTTAGTTTTTTTTTTAATATATAGTGATGCATTAACATTTCAGTTTCTTACGAGGGAGTAACACAATACAGTGTAATCCAAATACTTGACATTGTTGATTGAAGCTCTTGCATTCCAGTTGAATTGCAGTTGTTGAATTGTTGATTTCTTTTTTCATTAAAACTGTAATGTGATATTGGTGTGACTGTGATATTTTGTTATAGTATTTCACAAAATGTTGTATTGTTAGTATCAGTTCACACGTGCATGTGCAGACACACACACACACACACACACACACACACGGGCCCAGGAGGGGGGGGGCTTTGTGTATGAACATTTTGAGCCTTAAATTAAAGTAAAAACTATTGAAAGAGTGCTTTATGCAGACTAGACTCTATGGTGAAGCAATTACCATGATTACAATTGACTCACTCTATAATGTAATAAAATTATTACATTATTAGGAGAAAAATATTTTGCTCACTTTATAATGTAATAACTGATGCAAAATGTAATAAGTTATTACAATATGCGCAAAAAGTTGTTACGTTATGCACTCAGCATTTTGTTACATTATCGACTAGTTATTACATTATGAGTTTTTATTACATTTTTTTGTTACATTATGCGTCGTTGTTACATTATGCGTAGTTGTTACATTATCAGCTCTTACAAGCCCTTTATTCCTGGTTATTGGCGACTCTCCTATTGTGTCATGTGATAGTGTTCTTTCCTTTATAGCGCATCCAAATTATGTGGCTCCCTTATGGGGTGTGCCTCTCTGCAAGAACCAATCACTGCATTGGCCTCATAAATACGGTTTTGGGGTAACACCCTTACCAGGTTACTCACTGGGTATATTGTTAGTGTCACTAGGCAGATGTGCAGCTCCTCTGGGATAGCTGTTAGAGTCAGTGTCCAGATGGATCTGAATGTTATTTAATATAATAATAGAGAGGTCATGCCCTCGGATATTTAGATACTCTCACTACATTACATTACATTATAGGCATTTAGCAGACGCTCTTATCCAGAGCGACTTACACGGCATTTCTTTTTTGGATTTATACATAGTATCCATTGATACAGCTGGATATATACTGAAGCAATGCAGGTGAAGTACCTTGCTCAAGGGTACAACGGCAGTGTCCGACCTGGGAATCGAACCGGCAACCTTTCGGTTACAAACCCAGTTCCTTAACCATTATACCACACTGCCGCCCTCACTACCCAGATGGGGTAAGCCTTGATTAGGTTGATCCCAGGGATAGTCTCAGTACCCAGATCAGCTGATTTTACAGGATAAGTCACTTCTTCATGGCACAAGTCTATGAATCACAAGCTTCCTGGATGAGCGGTATGTTTACCTCCTAGGATAGAAGGTCTTCATGTGAGAAAACACTTATATGAATGTGTGGTAGCAGTAGGTCCAAGCCTGGGACGCTTTGAGGAGGTGGAGGGAAAGGCCCTTTATGCTGTGACAGTAAAGGTTAGAAACATCAGGGCTCTACAGGATGTTAGAGAGCATCAGTGGCAGAGGTACCTGACGGGGCACAGTATGGCAGGTTTTAGGTGGAGGGTGCTGTACAAGCTCCCCATCCCTAAGAGGTCAGGGGACCTGCAGTGGAGGGTAATACATGGGGCCCTGGCAACCAATACTTTTCTGTCCAAATATTTAAAAAATGTGGGAGAGGGATGTCCTTTTTGTAATCTGTCTGAAAGTGCAGTGCATGTATTTGCTGACTGTAGTCGTGTGTCTGCGGTCCTGGCTACATTGCACGTGCTCTGTGGGAGGATGGGAGTGGTTTTTTCTGTGGGGCTGTATGTACTGGGGCCAAAGTATTCAAAAAGGATAAAGGAAAAAAGTGTATTGCTTAACTGTTTATTTGGGCAGGCTATATGGCTCATGAGATGGAATAAAATAAAAGGGTGTGGGCCGGTAGACCCAGTGTTATTGTTTAGGGGGTTGGTCTCTGCGCGCCTTAGGGCTGAGTATGAGTACTATGGGTTTATGAATGACCTTGATATGTTTCAGAGCATCTGGGGTGTGGATGGTGCTGTTTGCTCAGGGACGGGGATCTATTTATTTGTATTTAATTGGGGCAGCAAAGCTATGTATTTTTAGGATGGGTAATGGTCAATATATGCAATTTAATATACTGTGAAGAAGGGGTGGGGTCGTATTTTTACCTCTCTCTCTCTCTTCTCTCTCTCTCTGAGGTGGAGGGTGTTTTCAGGAGGGCTGAGGGCTGCACGGATTTGAAACGTGTTTTATCTTTTAGAAGACAGATATTTATGTTTTTAAATTCCGCATCGCAAACGTTGGGTGTGTCTTTCCGTGTGAGGCATGGGGAAAGTTCTTTTGTCGTGTTTGCCAGTACGGATAGCTTACGGTGTTTCGAGTGTGGGGATATTGGCCATATGAAGCGGGCCTGTCCACGTAAGGATAAGAACAAGGACGGGGATAAGACTGGGGAAAACACGTCAGGTGGTAAATCCAACGAGAAGGCCAGTGAAAAATTGAACGGGGGGACTGTTGTGGAGCCTGGCGGGAGGCCAGGTGGAGAGAACGAGGCTCTGGAGCAGAGCGGGGAAGATGTGGGGTTACCTGAGGCTCAGGCAGAAGGAGAACCACAGACTGAGGATCCACAGGAAGGGACTAGTGCTTCCACTGCTAGGCCTAGTGAAGTATAATAAATCAAACAATCCTATCACCGCCCTGTCGGGAGGGGTCAGGACCATTCAACTACACTTTACTTAAACTTTCTTCCAAATAGACACTACATTCCAGAGTCTGATGTAGCGTAATTTATTATAAAAGATTTGCATGAATATACATACCCAGGCTGATCGGCCAAACATACATATGTTAAAAACACTCTCAATCACACAGTCCAGTCTAAGTCAGTCAATTTCATGCTCACCCACAAGACGTAAAACAGGTCCGTTAGTGACAGAAGCAAAACATAACAGGCGCACCATGAAGTTTAGCTGACATCTTATATGTTATTGCGACCCCCCCTTTTTTGGGGTTTTCCCATTACCTGGGCGATTACTTTTTCCATGGTCTGCAGCGGTCTCTGCCGGTTTTAATTAAGCATTACAAATGACCCTTATTTATATGGTAGTTTTGATGAAATGCCATGATTTAATTATATCAGAAACATCCTAGTCACGGTTTGACAATAGTAGTTCAATACATAGTTTTTATACCAATGTTTGTAAAGATAGAAGATAAATGTTTTCTTTGGATTTAATAAACTCTATCAGTTCCTCAAACTGCACACACACATACATTTCCAGGCCCCAAAGAATGTGTAGGGAGTAATTCATGCTTATCTCTTCAGACGGGCTAGGAACATTTAATTGCCTGTGTGTGTGTGTGTGTGTGTATGTGTGTATGTGTGTGTGTGTGTGTGTGTGTGTGTGTGTGTGTGTGTGTGTGAGAATGAATGGGTCCATTGCCTACTTTTTGAGATAACTAAACCTCGCCATGGGAAATTTTGGGGAGTGTATTGCAATATGGTTGTTTCAGGTGAGAGCGAATTTTTTCTTCAATTTCCCTGCATGTGGGTGTGTGTATATGTCCTTCATTTACAGGTGTCGAGATGAGCTCATACTGTGTGCCTAACGTGGGACAATTGTTCATTGACCACACTTTGATACACATAATGAGCTCATTTTCCGGCGTGAATCTGAGGCCTTGAATATGTGCTGTTGTGCAATTCATCCTACCACAGAAAAGCATATTAATATTAACACCACATTTTCATATAGTTGGTCCTACAGTATGATATATAATTATATATAAATAATGAATAATCTATAATTTGTCACAACACTAGGTCTACAGAAAGGCCGGGGAGAATGGAGGCTAGGCCTAGGTCTACAGAAAGGCCGGGGAGAATGGAGGCTAGGCCTAGGTCTACAGAAAGGCCGGGGAGAATGGAGGCTAGGCCTAGGTCTACAGAAAGGCCGGGGAGAATGGAGGCTAGGCCTAGGTCTACAGAAAGGCCGGGGAGAATGGAGGCTAGGCCTAGGTCTACAGAAAGGCCGGGGAGAATGGAGGCTAGGCCTAGGTCTACAGAAAGGCCGGGGAGAATGGAGGCTAGGGCTAAAGAGGGGAAGGTACGGAGACAGAGGAGTGCTACGGGGCAATTTACAGAGAGGAAGAAAGGTAGAGTGGAGAATGTTCTCACGAGTGCAGAAAAAGAGGATATAATTGAGGCTGTGAGCGGCCAGCATACGGTGGAACTCGCCCTTCCTGCGAGTGTCTCTGAGGCAGACAGAGCAGTTGCAGATGGAGGGGAGGAGGTAGATATGACCGAGATGGAAGCCGGGGTAAATGAGGGCGCTGGTAGCATGCAGGAGGAGGAGGGGGAACTCTCTGACTCCTCGCTGTTATCAGACACTACAGAAAGTCAAGCGGGGGACGGGACTTTGTATAGTTTCGAGGAATTAAGCGAGTATCTTGATAAAACGAAGGGGAAAGCGGTAAATGTTATAAAATCTTTTCAAGACGGAGAGAAATTCCTACGCTCAGCGAAACATTATATGAAGACGGTTAGTGTGGATCTTTTGTCCAGTCAGAAAAGGTTTCGATTAACAAAACAATGTACCATTGTTAGGAAAATGTCCCAAACCTATGGAATAAAATGTGCACTTTCCACGTTACACAACTATCGTTCTTGCTGTCACGTTATTTATTCGTTTTCTTATATAACGTTTCCCCAATGGCGACGCTGAGTGTTGGCTCGCTTAATGTTAATGGTGCTAGAGATGGGGTAGAGATAGCTTTAGCGTCAGAGGTTGCAAAACAAAAGAAATTAAATGTGTTTTTCTTGCAAGAGACATACAGTGATGTAGGAAATGAAATAGACTGGCGACTTAGGTGGGAAGGAGGATGCTTATTGAGTCATGGAACTAACCTTTCTGCAGGGGTTGCCATTTTACTCTCACCTGGATTAGAAGCAGGTATTTTAAGTAAAGAGGAGGTGGTGAAAGGACGTTTGCTGACTGTGCACACAAAAGTAAGAGGAGTAGAGTACGTTTTTTTAAACATCTATGCTCCAAACAATGGTTCAGATAGAGAAGACTTTTTTAGAAAGTTGCATCAGGAGATAGTAAAGATTTCTGATTCTGATGTAATTGTTGTGGGGGGGGATTGGAATTGTACTCTAGATTTTACGGTCGATAGAAATGGGGAAGAACCCCATCCAAAGTCAGCAGAAGCTCTTTCACGGCTGCTATCTAAAGGTGGTTTGTGTGATGTGTGGCGTGAGCAGAATCCCACAGCAAGACAATACACCTGGGTAAAGTGCAATGCAAATTGTGTGAGTGCAGCCAGGTTGGACAGGTTATATCTCTCTGGGAGTGTGAGAAACAGAGTTTTAAAATCTGGTGTTTTTCCTGTGGGTTTCACAGACCATCATCTGGTCACATTGATACTGTCTTTACAGAAGGTGACTAGAACTAAAACGTATTGGAAACTAAATGTAAAACTTTTGGAGGATGTGGATTTCTGTGCTAGGTTTGTGACTTTTTGGGAGATTTGGAGGGGTGAAAAAGGGAACTATGACAGTCTTAGTCTATGGTGGGAGGTGGGGAAGGCACAGATAAGATTTTTTTGTCAACAATACACAGCTTTCAGTACTGCGGAAATAAGAAGAGCTGTGAATGAGCTGGAAAGAGAAATTTCTAAAATGGAAGATGAAATGGTTAATAAAAAAAACATGAGGCTGGCGCAGGGGTTAAAAGAAAAGAAAAAACATTTAGGAAGCATTTTAAATGAGAGGGCGAATGGGGCTCTTGTAAGAGCGAGATTCATCTCCTTGAAGGATATGGATGCCCCAAGTTCATTCTTTTCTAATTTGGAAAAAAAGCTGGTGGCACAAAATGATTTGCACTGCATAAAGCTTCCTGGGGAGAGGGTGTCTACTGACCCTGGGGAAATCCGTGATGCAGCAGTACAGTTTTACACCGATCTGTATAAAGCAGAGGAGGTGGACAAGGAACAGTTCACTGTCCTCCACAGAGGCCTACCACAGCTTAGCCCAGAGGATAAGGCAGTTTTAGACTCTGTGCTCAGTCTGCAGGAGCTCACAGAGGCGGTGGGACAGATGTCACCTAGCCGTGCCCCGGGTATTGATGGCCTGCCAGTGGAGTTTTTTAAGAAGTTTTGGGCGTGTATGGGTGAGGACATATATGACATGTTCATGGAGTGCGTGGAAAATGGAGAACTTCCACAAAGTTGTTGCCGAGCCGTGTTAACACTCCTCCCAAAAAAAGGTGATTTATGTTTGCTCAAAAACTGGCGACCGGTAGCACTTCTTTACAGATTTTTAAATATTTTCAAAAACAATTGCAAACAGAGTCAAGGGAACCATAGCAGCACTAGTGCATAAGGATCAGTCCTATTGTGTCCCTGATCGTACAATTAGGGACAATTTGTTTTTAATGAGAGATTTTATTGAATTGACAGAGGTATATGACCTGAGTGTTGGGCTACTTGCAATTGACCAAGAAAAAGCATTTGATCGAGTCGATCATGAGTACTTGCTGGAGACTCTGAAGGCTTTTGGTTTTGGGGAGGGACTGGTGTCCATGGTAAATTTGCTCTATGACAAAGCTTTCTGTCTGGTAAAGGTGGCAGGGGGGCACAGTAGGCCGATAGGGGTGCACAGGGGTATCAGACAGGGGTGCCCTTTGTCAGGGCTCCTGTACAGTTTAGCCATTGAGCCTTTATTGTGCCAGATACGGTGCAAACTGAGGGGCCAAATGGTGCCAGGTACTGTTTTAGTCAACACAGAAATGAAGGTCTCGGCTTATGCTGACGACATTACGGTGGTGGTCAAAGATCAGGATGACCTGTATGCCCTGGCTGACTGTATTCACACCTACGAGCAAGCCTCTTCAGCCAGGGTAAATTGGGAAAAAAGTGAGGCATTGCTTTGTGGGACGTGGCAGGACAGGCTTCCTCCCAGGCTGCCAGGTAACCTGGCCTGGAAAAGAGAGGGGCTTAAGATTTTGGGGGTACACATTGGGACAAGGTAGTACACCCTAAAAAACTGGGAGGGTGCACTGGAAAAAGCGTGTGCCAGGATGTCTAAGTGGAAGTGGCTCCTCTCTCAGGTCTCTTTTAGGGGGAGGGTGCTGATCCTAAACAATTTAGTTGCCTCTGCTCTCTGGCATAAGCTTTCTGTTTTAACTCCACCAAAGGGCTTCCTAAGTGAGCTACAAAAGAGTATTGTAAACTTTTTTTGGTCCGGACAGCACTGGCTCAGGGCAGCAGTGCTGTATCTGCCCTTGCAGGAAGGGGGGCAAGGTCTTATCGACTTGGAGAGCCGTGTGATGGCCTTTCGCTTGCAGGCTGCACAGAGACTGCTTTACCATGCAGATGTGAGCTGGAGGGAGACCGCCTGTGCCCTGCTGAGGATGGCAGGGGGTATGGGACTGGATCAGCACCTCTTCCTACTGAGCATGCAGGGGGCAAGCATGGTGGGCATTTCAGATTTTTACACCTCAATGTTGAGGGTGTGGTCAGATGTTTTTAGCAAACAGCGCGGGGCCCTTTGGGGGCTGGAGGAGCCTCTGTTCGACAGCCCGCTGCTAAGACTGTCATCACAGGCATTGGCCAGCCTTAGGGGTCGCTTTGTGAGGGCTGGCCTGACAAAGCTGGCTCACTTGTGGAGCACGGAGGACGGTTGTTGGAGAGACGCAGCGGCTATTGCTGCTCAAGCAGAGGTCCACTCAGTGCGGCTGGTGGAGAAGATTCTGGGGGGAATAAAGGCGGCTTTGCCATTCCCAACCAACGAAGACGGCATTGCGGTTGAATCACACCACATGGAGGCCACGGCTTTCCCGCACATCCATGTTCAGGCGGCAGTGGGAGAGTGGCAGGAGGAACAAGGGAAGCTCCTAATATTCAAGAGGCCAATGTTGGGGGAGTTTGATGCGGTTAGCAAGAGAGCACTGTATACGGTATGTGTAAAGGTGCGTCACCTTCCTTCCTTGGGAGAGGTGAGGGCAGGTGTTTGGCAAAGGTGGGACAAAAATGTCATACCGGCTGCTAAAAATTAGAGACTGTTATACAAGGCTCCTATACCAAAGCGGTCAGGAGACCTCCAGTGGAGGCTTATTCATGGAGCCATAGCCACTAATAGACACCTGGCACACATAGATCCTGCACTGGGGGAGGACTGCCCCTTCTGTGGCGAGGGAGAAACGGTAATCCACCTTTTTGTGCAATGCAACCGGCTGGTTGCATTGTTTGCCTTGTTGAGAGACCTGTGTGGGAGGCTGGAGGTGGTCTTTGATATGGGGGCTTTTATTCTGGGTCCGGGGTACACCGCTAAACAAAAATATAGAGATTCTCTCATTCATTTTTTGTTCGGACAACGGACCCTGTACTCATTTTTAGGGGGATGGTTTTAGAGCGTCTCCATATAGAGTTTGCATTTTTTAGTCTCTGCAACAATATAGATGGTTTTAAAAAAATATGGTGTATAAATGAGTCCATCTGTGCTGTAGATAATGAGGGGGGCTATATGGAGCGCTTTTACACCCATTTAGCAAGTTTTATTGTTTTACTGAAAGTCGGTTTTGATGGTTTTATAGTTTCAAATTGTTTTATTGTGGTGTTTATAGGAGCTTCTCCTCCCTTACTGTTACTGCAGCCATGGGAGAGTGGAGCAGGAGGAGGAGCTTCTCCTCCCTTACTGTTACTGCAGCCATGGGAGAGTGGAGCAGGAGGAGGAGCTTCTCCTCCCTTACTGTTACTGCAGCCATGGGAGAGTGGAGCAGGAGGAGGGGCTTCTCCTCCCTTACTGTTACTGCAGCCATGGGAGAGTGGAGCAGGAGGAGGAGCTTCTCCTCCCTTACTGTTACTGCAGCCATGGGAGAGTGGAGCAGGAGGAGGAGCTGATACTGTCCTTCAGTACTCCTGAGCTGGGGGAGTTTGAAACAGTTGGGAAGAAAGCCCTATACAACACCTGTGTGAAGGTGATGAATCTACAATCACTGGCAGGGCTGAGTGCCACAAAGTGGACTGAGATCTTTGGCCCAGGCTCTTCCAATAGAGGCAGCTGTGTTTATCAAATGTGTTCGGTGGGTTAGGTAGGGTCTTTTTGTTATTAAAGCAGTGGTTTATTTCTTTTGGGGAGGTTTCCACCTTTAAAATGTTTATTTTGGGTCTGGAATATGTTTATCGTGAGCAGTCACACAGCGTTTCTGGGTGCAACAGCTGTTTCGCTGGAGAGGAGGAAATGGGTTCACAGATCTCAAAGTGTGCTAGGCCACAGACTACAAGTAATTCTGATCTCAAAGTGTGCTAGGCCACAGATTACAAGTAATTCTGATCTCAAAGTGTGCTAGGCCACAGACTACAAGTAATTCTGATCTCAAAGTGTGCTAGGCCACAAACTACAAGTAATTCTGCTCTCAAAGTGTGCTAAGCCACCTCGCAAAGTGGTTTGGCAGATCCGATCTGTCGACCTGTCACTCAATGCAGCCCAGTGATATCAGATGCCAGAAGTCACATAGAAGTCACATGGAAGTGAGTAGTGTAACCGTAGCCTTGGGTCATCCTCTAATCATTAATTAATTATGCATGGACCAGGAAGAAAAGGGGGATCCCCGGTCCCCCACGGGCCTCTTCCAAACACATGACTGGGATTCAAGCAACATTTCTTTTCAACTTACAATTCAATTCAATTATTGTTTTTTCTTCACAAACAGTTTGGCAAGTAAAGCAATAACTAGAACTAACTCACCAAACTGAGTTTGTGAAGACAAAGTGCAACATGTGCATTTACTCGTCCAAGTCCAAGTTAAGAACAAATGTGGAGTGAATACAAGCCATAAAGTGTTGGCCTCGTAAGCATAAATGAGCCTTTACTCTTGTGTGATTTGTCCCGTTTCTCAGTCGCTGGTCTTTGCTTTGATCACAGTCTGGGATTTCTGGTTATGGTTTTTGCTGCCTAGTTTTACCGTGGGAGAGACAAGATGTGCTTTTTTATTGTCTTTCATTAATTTCTTTCAAGATTATGTCTTATTTAAATTCCATGTCTGTCTCGTAAATTGTGTTTGTTAATGTACAGTAGTTGCATCTGTGTCATTAAATGTCCATGAAACTACCAAACCTGGTGTAGGCAAAAGATATCCAGTTTCTGTGCGAGACTAAACTAGCAATTCCACTTATCCCAGGACTTGCGCCTTGCATTGTCACCAAAATAGAGCCCCTTATCTTAATATTGTAAGTTAATATTGCCCCTCTTTATGTTAATCTGTTTGAGTTTTATGTTTTGACAAACTTTGACCCATCAGATTAATCTGCCTATCAACATATTTGCTATTTATTTGACAATTGATATTTTTGAAAATAATTAGTAAATTCAGTCCAATAAAATACATGAAAAGTGAGGGGTTTTTGCATTTGATGCTGCTCATGTTCTGGATTCAGAACATTAAATGAGGGCACTAAGCTGTTATATCTTCATTCAGAGATAATAATAATCATTTTTTTAAAACCAAATTTTCACTTTCTCAACAATTTTATTGCACTTTACTCTCATTAGAAATAGAAAGTGTGAATATATGCTTCCACAATCTACTTTATTAATGACATAATACTCACATGGCCTTCTTGCAGTTCCTGATTACTGGTATCAGTCTCTGATAACCTGCTGCTGATGTTTTGTAGGTGTTCAAGTCAAACTCATCCAGGATCTCCTGTGACATCAGTAACACAAAGGCCAGAGCTGAACATTGGTGTGGTTCCAGCTTTTTATCAGAAAGTTTTCCTGATCTCAGGGAATTCTGGATTTCCTCCACTAGAGAGTTGCCATTCAGTTCATTCAGACAGTGGAACAGATTGATGGTCCTCTCTGCTGAAAATTCCTCTCTGATCTTATCCTTAATGTACTGGACTGTTTTCTCAATGCTCTCTGATCTGCTTTCTGTCTGTGTCGGTGGGTCTGGTACAGGTGATCTGCTTCCTGTCTGTGTCAGTTGTCTTTGATGGAAATTAAAAATGCCAATTGCTTTGTGTGTCTCTGTCAGTGGTCTTTGAAAGAAAGTAAAAATGCCGGTTGCTTTGTGTGTCTGTGTCAGTAGACCTCCTAAGAGAGTCTGAATGGAGTCCAGAGAGAGACCAAGAAGGAATCGGAGGAAAAGGTCCAGGTGTCCATTCTCACTCTGTAAGGCCTGATCCACTGCACTCCTGTGTACCTCAGACAGCTGCACTCCACTGTGAGGTTCTGATTCTTCTGCTCTGAGTACATTTCTGTTCTCATTTACACATGAATGAAACACAAACAAGGCAGCCAGATACTCCTGAATGCTCAGATGCACAAAGCAGTAAACCTTCTCCTCATCCGGCCCACACTCCTCTTGTTTAAAGATCTCTGTGCACACCCCAGAGTACACTGAAGCTTCACTGACATCAATGCCACTCTCTCTCAGGTCCTTTTCATAGAATATCAGATTGCCCTTTTTCAGCTGTAGAAAAGCCAGCTGTCCCAGTTTCAGGATGATTTTTGTATCTGACTTTGACATTTTCTTTGGGTTTGTCTCATTGGTGCCGTGATACTTCTGATTCTTTACATTAGTCTGAATGAGCAGGAAGCGTGTGTACATTTCAGTCAGAGTTTTGGGCAGATCTCCACTCTCTGCTTCACCCAACATTGTCTCCAGAACAGTAGCAGAAATCCAGCAGAAGACTGGTATGTGACACATGATGTATAGACTCCTGGATGACTTTATGTGTGAGATAATTCTGCTGGCCTGTTTCTCACCTCTGATTCTCTTCTTAAAGTACTCCTCCTTCTGTGGGTCATTGAACCCTCGTACCTCTGTCACCTGGTCGACGCACTCAGGAGGGATCTGATTGGCTGCTGCTGGTCGGGAGGTGATCCAGAGGAGAGCAGAGGGAAGCAGATTCCCCAGAATGAGGTTGGTCAGCAGCACATCCACTGATGATGTCTCCGCTATATCACAACAGATCTTATTGCTCTGGAAATGTAGAGGAAGTCGACACTCATCCAGACCATCAAAGATGAACACAACTTTGACTTCATCACCTTCAACACTTTTGATCTCTTTCAGTTGTGGAAAGTAGTGCTGCAGAAGTTGCATCAGGCTGAATTCTCTCTTTTTCTTCAGATTCAGATCTCGGAAAGGAAGAGTGAAGATGAAATCAACGTCCTGATTGGCTTTTCCTTCTGCCCAGTCCAGAATGAACTTCTGCACAGAGACGGTTTTCCCAATGCCAGCGATGCCCTTTGTAAGCACAGTTCTGGGTTTCTCTTGTCCAGGTAAAGGCTTAAAGATGTCATTGCAGAGGATTGCAGTCTCCTGTGTGGTTTGTCTCTTGGATGCTCTCTCAATCTGTCTGACCTCATGTTCATTATTGACCCCCCCACTCCCCCCCTCTGTGATGTAGAGCTCTGTATAGATCTCATTCAGGAGGGTTGGGTGGCCCTGCTTTGCTAAACTATCAAATAAAAATTCAAACATCTTCTTCAGATCAGTTTTCAGTGTCTGCTGGGCTCTTTTTATGGATTCATCTGTAGAGAGGAAATATGAGCAATAATCATGTTTAAAAAAGAACATTTCCCATTCAATGACAGATTTCAAGAAGAAACAGTTAATAAAAATATTTATACAGTCAGTTTTCACAGTATTTCACACACCTCTCACGCAGTGTGTTACACACCTCACACACAATGTTACACACCTCTCACACAGTGTTACACACCTCTCACAGCGTTACACACCTCTCACACAATGTTACACACCTCTCACACAGAGTTACACACCTCTCACACAGTGTTACACACCTCTCACACAGTGTTACACACCTCTCACATAGACTTACACACCTCTCAAACAGTTACACACCTCTCGCACAATGTTACACACCTCTCTCACAGTATTACACACCTCTCTCACAAAGTTACACACCTCTCTCACAAAGTTACACACCTCTCACACAGTGTTACACACATCTCACAGTGTTACACACCTCTCACACAAAGTTACACCTCTCACACAGAGTTACACACCTCTCACACAGTGTTACACACCTCTCACAGAGTTACACACCGCTCACACAAAGTTACACACCTCTCACATGGTGTTACACGCATCTCACACGGTGTTACACGCATCTCACACGGTGTTACACACATCTCACAGTGTTACACACCTCTCACACAAAGTTACACACCTGTCTCACAGTATTACACACCTCTCACACAGAGTTACACACCTCTCACACAAAGTTACACACCTCTCTCACAAAGTTACACACCTCTCACACAAAGTTACACACCTCTCACACAGCGTTACACACCTCTCACACAGTGTTACACACCTCTCACACAATGTTAAACACCTCTCACACAGTGTTACACACCTCTCACACATAGTTACACACCTCTCACACAAAGTTACACACCTCTCACACATAGTTACACACCTCTCACACAAAGTTACACACCTCTCACAGTGTTACACACCTCTCTCCCGATGTTACACACCTCTCTCCCAACGTTACACACCTCTCCCACAGTATTACACACCTCTCACACAAAGTTACACACCTCTCACACAGCGTGTTACACACCTCTCACACAGTGTTACACACCTCTCACAGTGTTACACACCTCTCTCACAACGTTACACACCTCTCACACAGTGTTACACACATCTCACAGTGTTACACACCTCTCACACAAAGTTACACACCTGTCTCACAGTATTACACACCTCTCACACAGAGTTACACACCTCTCACACAAAGTTACACACCTCTCTCACAAAGTTACACACCTCTCACACAAAGTTACACACCTCTCACACAGCATTACACACCTCTCACACAGTGTTACACACCTCTCACACAATGTTAAACACCTCTCACACAGTGTTACACACCTCTCACACATAGTTACACACCTCTCACACAAAGTTACACACCTCTCACACATAGTTACACACCTCTCACACAAAGTTACACACCTCTCACAGTGTTACACACCTCTCTCCCGATGTTACACACCTCTCTCCCAACGTTACACACCTCTCCCACAGTATTACACACCTCTCACACAAAGTTACACACCTCTCACACAGCGTGTTACACACCTCTCACACAGTGTTACACACCTCTCACAGTGTTACACACCTCTCTCCCAACGTTACACACCTCTCACACAGCGTTACACACCTCTCACAGTGTTACACACCTCTCTCCCAACGTTACACACCTCTCACACAAAGTTACACACCTCTCACACAAAGTTACACACCTCTCACAGTGTTACACACCTCTCTCCCAACGTTACACACCTCTCACACAGTATTACACACCTCTCACACAGTATTACACACCTCTCACACAAAGTTACACACCTCTCACACAGTTACACACCTCTCACACAAAGTTACACACCTCTCACAGTGTTACACACCTCACACAGCGTTACACACCTCTCACAGCATTACACACCTCTCTCACAGCATTACACACCTCTCACACAGCGTTACACACCTCTCACACAGTGTTACACACCTCTCACACAGTGTTACACACCTCTCACACAGTTACACACCTCTCACACAGTTACACACCTCTCACACAGTATTACACATCTCTCCCACAGTATTATACACCTCTCACACAGGGTTACACACCTCTCTCACAGTATTACACACCACTCACACAGCGTGTTACACACCTCTCACACAGTGTATTACACACCTCTCACAGTATTACACGCCTCTCACACAGTGTTACAAACCTCTCACACAGTGTTACACACCTCTCACAGTGTTACACACCTTTCTCCCAACGTTACACACCTCTCTCACAAAGTTACACACCTCTCTCCCAACGTTACACACCTCTCTCCCAACGTTACACACCTCTCACACAGTGTTACACACCTCTCACACAGTGTTACACACCTCTCTCACAGTGTTACACACCTCTCACACAAAGTTACACACCTCTCACACAGCGTGTTACACCTCTCACACAGTGTTACACATCTCTCACAGTTACACACCTCTCACACAGTGTTACACAGCTCTCACACAGTGTTACACACCTCTCACACAGTGTTACACACCTCTCACACAGGGTTACACACCTCTCACAGTATTACACACCACTCACACAGCGTGTTACACACCTCTCACACAGCGTGACACACAGTATTACACACCTCTCACGCAGTGTTACACACCTCTCTCACAGTATTACACACCTCTCACAGTATTACACACCTCTCACACAGTATTACACACCTCTCACACAGTGTCACACCTCTCACACAGTGTTACACACCTCTCTCACAGTGTTACACACCTCTCACACAGCGTTACACACCTCACACAGTGTTACACACATCTCACACAGTGTTACACACCTCTCACACAGCGTTACACACCTCACACAGTGTTACACACATCTCACACAGTGTTACACACCTCTCACACAAAGTTACACACCTCTCTTACAGTGTTACACACCTCTATTACAGTGTTACACACCTCTCACAGTATTACACACCTCTCACACAAAGTTGTACACCTCTCTCACAAAGTTACACACCTCTCACACGGTGTTACACACATCTCACACAGTGTTACACACCTCTCACACAGTGTTACACACCTCTCTTACAGTGTTACACACCTCTATTACAGTGTTACACACCTCTCACACAAAGTTACACATCTCTCACACAGTTACACACCTCTCACACAGTGTTACACAGCTCTCACACAGTGTTACACACCTCTCACACAGTGTTACACACCTCTCACACAGGGTTACACACCACTCACACAGCGTGTTACACACCTCTCTGTTTCAAATATTTTTATTGATTTTCAAAAACAGAGGTCCAATACAGAACAATGCATAATTCAATATTCAAAACACGACCCCCTCAAAAATAAAAAAAAATAAAAAAGTAAAAGACATACAAAACCCAACCAAATGATACCCCAAACAACCCACTGCCACCCTCAACCCACCCCTCAGCCAATCCCCCCCCCCCCCCTGAGCGCTAAGACTGATTCAGAAAATCAGGAGGCCCGCTCCTCTTTTAGGAAGGAAAGCAGTGGTTGCCAGATCTTTACAAATTGTTCAGTTCTGTCCTTTATGGAGTGTCTAATCCTTTCCAGATGAAGGGTGTCTGTCAGCTCTGTCAGCCATCTTTTCAATGTGGGCACCTCTTTCCCTTTCCAACACATGAGAATCAGCTTCTTAGCCGTGATCAAACCATATGACAATAGAAGTTGTTGCGTCACTCTTAATGATCTCAACACGTCTGAAATACCCAAGATTATTAAAAGTGGATCAGGTTGTATCTGTACTTTAAATATTTTTGAGAATAAACTGAAGATGTCAACCCAAAAGCTTTGCAATTTGGTACACATAGCAAAACTGTGCAGCAAATCCGCATCTGTAGACTCGCATTTATCACATATGGGTGAAATTTCAGGAAATATTTTGTGTAACTTTACTTTTGAATAATGGATTCTATGAAGGACTTTGAATTGGATTAAGCGATGTCTAGCATTTAAAGAGCAGGTATGGATATGTTCTAAACTGGAGCCCCAGATGTCATCAGTAATTTGTAGTCCTAATTCCCTCTCCCATTCCGATTTAATCTTAGTCACACTAGGGTGACAGAGACCTTGCAGTCTGTCATACAGGATGGATATTATGTGGTCTGAACCTGTGCACAAAGTCAAACACCCATCCAGTTTATCAGGGGATGCATTTTCAAATCCAGGCATATGCTTCCTTACATAGTCCCTAATTTGAAAGTATCTAAAACGGTGAGCCCAAGGTAGATCATATTTTTCCCGAAGCTTTTCAAAAGATGTAAAAGACCCCTTGACATAGAGGTCACCAACTTTAGCTATACCCAGCTCTTTCCAGGCGTTAAAGAAACTATCCATGTTTGAGGGCGCAAATGATGGATTAGCTGCAATGGGTAATAAAAAAGAAACTTTCCTGAGATTAAAGCGCTTTCCCATTTGTTTCCAGATCCTTATAATATTGTGTATTACAGGGTTGTGTCTGTAACATTTTTTATCAACCTCCACAGGTGAAAGTATAACTGCACCGATTGAGTAGGGCAGACAGTCCTCCCTCTCCATCTCCAACCAGCCAGACGACAGATATGTGTCGTCCAGCCAAAAGGACACGGAGCGAAGGCATGCCGCCCAATAATACGCCGTAAAGTTAGGCAGAGCGAGTCCACCAAGTATTTTAGGCTTACATAGATGTTCTTTTTTAATTCTGCGTGATTTGTAGTTCCAGATAAATGATAAGATTACTGAGTCTAAATTTTTGAAAAAGGTTTTAGTGATACATATTGGTATGTTCTGCAGGAGATAAAGAAGTTGGGGAAGGAAAACCATCTTGACAACGTTCACTCGGCCCAATAGGGAGATTGGTAGT
This sequence comes from Ilyophis sp. 1 JC-2022, assembly GCA_022702515.1. Taxonomy (NCBI): domain Eukaryota; kingdom Metazoa; phylum Chordata; class Actinopteri; order Anguilliformes; family Synaphobranchidae; genus Ilyophis; species Ilyophis sp. 1 JC-2022. Next base: position 109,682,636 of record CM040396.1, read on the forward strand.
GTTTTCCAAAATTCTACGCGGTTTTTGAGTTTATCAATTAAGGGAGTAAAATTTGCATCAAACATGGCTTCAAATTTTTTCGTGATTACAATTCCTAAATAGGTGAATTTCTCAGCAGATATTTTGAAAGGGAGCCGCTTCAACCATTCGTCATCTGCAAATTGTACTGGCATGAGCTCACTTTTATCCCAATTGATTCTATACCCTGAAAAAGTTCCAAATAGATTAATTACCTCAAAGATTTGAGGTCTTTGGCTGGGTTACATATAGTAGTACGTCGTCTGCGTACAGAGAGATCTTGTTTGAAGAATAAGCCGTGTTATACCCCTGTATGTCGGTGTGTGTTCTGATTGTATGTGCAAGAGGCTCTAGGGCCAGAGCAAATAATAATGGGCTCAGTACACAGCCTTGCTTGCAGCCTCTACCAAGTGCAAATTGTGAGGACAGCGTCTGATTGGTCAGTATTCTAGCACTGGGGTTACTGTACAATAATTTAATCCATGCGATAAACTTTTCTCCAATTTTAAATTTTCCAATGACTGAGAACAGGTACGACCATTCCACCTGGTCAAACGCTTTTTCTGCGTCCAAACTAAGAACTACAAGCTCCTCCTTAGGGTCTCTGGGGGAGTGTATTATATTGAAAAGGCGTCTAATATTGTCGAATGACTGCCGTTTAGGTATAAAGCCCGTCTGATCGGGGTGCACAATCTTACCCATACATCTACTGAGACGTCTTGCTAGAGTTTTGGTTAAGATCTTTTGGTCTGTATTTAAAAGAGAGATAGGTCTATATGAGCCCACCTTTTCTAGATCTCTACCTTTTTTTGGAATTAGAGTGATAATGGCTTCGTTCATGGTAACCGGGAGGATGCCATCCTCAAAGGCCCTATTATATAGTCTGAGGAGGTAGGGAGCCAAAACCTCTCCAAAGTGTTTATATATCTCATTACTTAAACCGTCTGGCCCCGGGCTTTTGCCTTTTTTGAGCGATTTGATAGATTCTATGATCTCTTCACAGGTGATCTCTGCATCCAAATATCTACCGTCACCCCGATCTAACTCTGGCAATTTGCAGAAGCCCAAAAATGATTGCATTTCCCCTGGCGATGCACTGCTCTGAGATGAATACAGCTTTTCGTAGAACATTTTAAATTCTGCATTAATGTCCTCGTGTAGTGTATAAAGAGTTCCGGATTCTGATCTTATTTTATGAATATTTCTGTCACTTTCCAGTTTGCGTAATTGACTCGCTAACAATTTCTGTGGTTTGTCACCAAATTCAAAAAACCTTTGTTTTGTGTATTGAAAGGCTCTACTTATTCGATCAGATAACAAATTGTTGAGTTTATATTTGAGTGCAGAGATCTCGTTATGCTTTTCCGTTGTCGGGCTTTGAGCATTGTCTGAATCCAATTGTTTTATTTTTTCTTCCAATTCTAATTGTTCAATCCTGCTACGTTTTTTGATGCTGGACTGGTATGAAATGATACACCCTCTCAAATACGCCTTGAAGGTCTCCCATAGTAACACAGGTGAAACACCGTCCTTATCATTAGTATCAAAGAATAGCTCAATGTGTGATTCCAAATATTCACAGAATTTTTTGTTCTCAAGTAGTTGAGGGTTAAATCTCCAATTCCTCCGAGGTCTTGTAAATGTATCTAATTTCAATGAGAAGGTGAGAGGACTATGGTCAGAGATTGTAATATTATGATATTTTGGATTAAAAGCATACGGCAGCATTTTTCCATCTATCAGGAAATGATCAATACGGCTGTAAACATTGTGGACTTTGGAATGAAATGAATATTCTCTACCTAACGGATTGTGTGTTCTCCAAATGTCAACCAGATTCATATTCTCCATGTATGTTTTCACAAGGTTACGCGAGTTGGAGGGGATTATTCTATGAATATTAGATTTGTCCAAATGAGGATCAAACACAAAGTTAAGGTCAGCCCCTATAATTAGGTTTGTATTTGATATATCTGGGATTAATCTTAGAACTTTTCTAAAAAATTCAGGGTCATCGCAATTTGGCCCATATATGTTTAATAATGTTAAATGCACAGATTGTAACTCCCCCAAAACCATCACATACCGTCCATTTTTATCTGCTATAGTAGATAAGTGTTTAAAAGCGACTCCCTTGCGGATCAAGATTGCTGTTCCCCTGGCCTTTGTTGAGAATTTAGAGTGATATATTTGGCTTGCCCATTTACATCTCAATCTACCATGAGCGTCATTCGGCAAATGCGTCTCCCGCAGAAACATTATGTCTGCCTGTAAAGATTTTAGGTGGGAAAGCACTTTACTTTTTTTGATCTGATTATTGACACCGTTAACGTTCCAAGAACAAAAGCTCACACCCCTGAACTTATCCTGCATCAAAGCAAAAAAAGAGAACTGTTTGTACCTGACACCACTGCCCCTCCCGTACTTGATCATTGTATAATAAGTAGCGCTCTAAACCACCCCCCACCCCACCCCGTTCTAAACAAAAACACATAAACCCTAAACTATTCCCACTGTCCATGACTGGCTGATCCTTAATTAACTTCCTGTCTCACTGAACTCTAGCTCTAACACTTAACACTTAGGGGAGACTCTCTGTATAAATGAAAAACTCTCATAATGGGCCAAAAGATAGACATACTAGCATTACATTCAAGCTCACATCCAGGCAGTGTACAAACATACATTCCATCCTCCCGAATTTACTAGGCAACAAGCAATATCGTGTGTGGCCGCTTGATGGCACAGTGGGCGAAAACACTGGAGCCGGCATCTTGTAACAGAAAAATCAGTGCAGTACCCCTCCTAGCCTCCAGAGGGCCCCAGGGCCCGTAAGTCCGGTTACAAGTTCAAGGGTTAGGGAAGAGGTGCAAGTCCGTCACTACGTACGTAATAAACACGCTCCAAATACAGTACCCAGTATCGTAGTGCATTACTAAGCACGAAACGGCCAGGCATAAAGCAAAATAAAACAACCAAAACAAAATATGTAATATATATATATACTAGCCTACTCCGGCGCAAGCATTCATAACTAAGAGGCGTTGTACAGTGTATCTTTCCTCTGGTGAAAACGGGAGGTGCCACAGCTCCAGTGTTCACCCCACACACAGACAAGGCGTAACATTAATGATACAAAAATAAACCTAAACAAGCTGGAAAAAAAATAAATAAATAAAATAAGAGTTCGTATAAATTGGGAGGAGAAAAGTCATCGCTGGGTGGGCGGAATTAGTGCCAATAACGTTCAATCTGATAATAACCTTATTGTCATTCAGTCTTTACTTACGTCACTTGTGTTTCGCAAGAAGTATCCACCGTTAGGAAAAAATCTTTCTTTATTGTCCGGCGGGGAAGTGTTGATCATAGAACCGCTGAGCCTCTTCTGATGATTTGAAGTTGTAACTCTGGTTCTCATACTCCACACGAAGGACCGCCGGGTAGATGAGGCGAAACTTAACTTTTTTGTCGTAGAGAAGAGATTTCACCTTCGCATAGGAAACACGTTGCTTTGATGTAGCAGGGCTGTAATCGGTGAAAAATCTGACCTTCTCTCCGTGCCAATCCAGTTGATTTCGGTTAGCCGCTAGGGCTCTGACTTTGTCATGGAGGTAATGAAACTTCACGATCATCACCCTGGGTTTACCATCACGTGGAAGTGGGCCAATCCTGTGGGCTATGTCTAAGATCGGGGGGGACGGGAACACATCACCCAGTACCTCCGTAAAGAACTTGGACATGAATTGAGTAGCATTCTGCCCCTCCGGATATTTTTCGTCAATGTTGGTAACCCTTAGATTGAATCTGCGGCATCGGTCTTCAGCCTCCTCCGCGCGGCAGCGGAGAGAATTGTTTTCGGCTGCTAGCTTCTCGCATAATCCCTCCAGAGCCGACAATCTGTCGCTGTAGCCGTTAAGCCCCGTCTCTAGCTCCATGATACGTTTCGCGTGATCCCCACAACGCGATTCCAGACGCTCCAAAGACTTTTTGAATGAATCCAGGGCATTACCGATGGTCGTCTCGATCATCTGTCTCATGTCCTCGTTAAGCAACGCCCGTAGAGCCTGTTGCAACTCCGCCGAAACTGCGGGCTCTGAATCCTGAGCTGCCGCCATTTTAGCCTCGTTAGCTTGATCCTGATGTTGCGGTGTATCAGCTGGAGTTTGTTTCTTGCCTCTTGGCATACTTCACAAATAAAATTGCTATTTCGCACCTTCCGCCCACAGCTATCCAAAAAGCCGTGTATGTCGATATAAAATATAAAATGTCTATATAAAATGTCGGTTAAATAGCATATAGCGAGAGCCTCCCCCTTACGCGTCTACCCTCCATCACATCCCACCGGAAGTCCTGTTACACACCTCTCACACAGCGTGACACACCTGTCACACAGTATTACACACCTCTCACACAGTGTTACACACCTCTCTCACAGTATTACACACCTCTCACACAGTGTGTTACACACCTCTCACACCGTGTTACACACCTCTCACAGTGTTACACACCTCTCACACAGTGTTACACACCTCTCACACAGTGTTACACACCTCTCACACAGTATTACACACCTCTCACACAGTATATGACACACCACTCTCACAGTATTACACACCTCTCATACAGCGTGTTACACACCTCTCATACAGCGTGTTACACACCTCTCACACAGTGTATTACACACCTCTCACACAGGGTTACACACCTCTCACACAGGGTTACACACCTCTCACACAGGGTTACACACCTCACACAGGGTTACACACCCCTCACACAGGGTTACACACCTCTCACACAGCGTTACACACCTTTCACACAGCGTTACACACCTCTCACACAGTGTTACACACCTCTCACACAGTGTTACACACCTCTCACACAAAGTTACACACCTCTCTCACAAAGTTACACACCTCTCTCACAAAGTTACACACCTCTCACACAGTGCTACACACCTCTCTCCAAATGTTACACACCTCTCACACAGCGTTACACACCTCTCACACAGTGTTACACAACTCTCTCACATCATTACACACCTCTCACAGTATTACACACCTCTCACACAGTGTTACACACCTCTCACACAGTGTTACACACCTCTCACACAGTATTACACACCTCTCACACAGCATGTTACACAACTCTCTCACATCATTACACACCTCTCACACAGTATTACACACCTCTCACACAGTATTACACACCTCTCACAGTATTACACACCTCTCACACAGTATTACACACCTCTCACACAGTGTTACACACCTCTCACACAGTATTACACACCTCTCACACAGCATGTTACACAACTCTCTCACATCATTACACACCTCTCACACAGTATTACACACCTCTCACACCGTGTTACACACACCTCTCACACCGTGTTACACACCTCTCACACAGTATTACACACCTCTCACACAGTGTTACACACCTCTCACACCGTGTTACACACCTCTCACACAGTATTACACACCTCTCTCACAGTATTACACACCTCTCACACAGGTTTACACACCTCTCACACAGGGTTACACACTTCTCACACAGGGTTACACACCTCTCACACAGCGTTACACACCTCTCACACAGTGTTACACACCTCTCACACAGTGTTACACACCGCTCACATAGAGTTATACACCTGTCAAACAAAGTTACACACCTCTCACACGGTGTTACACACATCTCACACAGTGTTACACACCTCTCACACAAAGTTACACACCTCTCTTACAGTGTTACACACCTCTATTACAGTGTTACACACCTCTCACAGTATTACACACCTCTCACACAGAGTTACACACCTCTCACACAAAGTTGCACACCTCTCTCACAAAGTTACACACCTCTCACACGGTGTTACACACCTCTCACAGTGTTACACACCTCTCTTACAGTGTTACACACCTCTATTACAGTGTTACACACCTCTCACAGTGTTACACACCTCTCACAGTATTACACACCACTCACACAGAGTTACACACCTCTCACACAAAGTTGCACACCTCTCTCACAGTATTACACACCTCTCACACAGTGTGTTACACACCTCTCACACAGTGTGTTATGCACCTCTCAATTAGGCCTATATTGCATCATGAATAGAACAAATGATCAGAAAAGTACACTATTGCATTTCAAGGATGAAGGAAAAACACATTAAAACAGTGAAAATGGGTTTAATTGTCCTTTTACATTTACTTTCTCAGGTTTATGTTGTGGATCCTTCTGGTAAATACTGAAATACTGTCTTCAAAGGTCACATGGTCATTTAAAATCTAGTATTCAATCTTGATTGCTCTTTAACCCTGGATACAAACTCAGAACAGTATGTCTGATGGGGTTTAACCCTGGATACAAACTCAGAACAGTATGTCTGATGGGGTTTAACCCTGGATACAAACTCAGAACAGTATGTCTGATGGGGTTTAACCCTGGATACAAACTCAGAACAGTATGTCTGATGGGACAGTGGTTTAGTTACTGGATTTTGAGCACAAGATTCCTGCTTTGAATCTCTCTCAGGGACATTTAATCTCACGTGCATTTGCTGGCTCCCATAATCAATGCTTGATGCTATATTTAATTTAAATGCCTTTGTGTACATGTTGTGTTGAGCGCCACGTTGACAGGGTCACAAAGTCGGAGCCCGGCACGCCCCTAACCCTAAATTGCAGCCGGTAGTGGCGCTCGCTCGCATGCTGGAGGCAATGGCCCTGATGCAGGAGCGGCAAGCCGCTGTACACACCGAGCAGATGGAGGCTCTGCAGGTACAGGCCACCCTCCAGACGGAGGCTCTGTGGGTACAGGCCACCCTCCAGCCGGAGGCTCTGCGGGTACAGGCCACCCTCCAGATGGAGGCTCTGCAGGTACAGGCCACCCTCCAGACAGAGGCTCTGCGGGTACAGGCCACCCTCCAGACGGAGGCTCTGCGGGTACAGGCCACCCTCCAGACAGAGGCTCTGCGGGTACAGGCCACCCTCCAGACGGAGGCTCTGCGGGTACAGGCCACCCTCCAGACGGAGGCTCTGCGGGTACAGGCCACCCTCCAGACGGAGGCTCTGCGGGTACAGGCCACCCTCCAGACGGAGGCTCTGCGGGTACAGGCCACCCTCCAGACGGAGGCTCTGCGGGTACAGGCCACCCTCCAGACGGAGGCTCTGCGGGTACAGGCCACCCTCCAGACGGAGGCTCTGCGGGTACAGGCCACCCTCCAGATGGAGACGTTGCGGCAGCTAGCCGCCATCGGTGGGGCAGGGTCCCGGGATCAGCACTTCTGCCCCCACATGAAGATCCAGCTTCTGAAAACCTTCCTAAACAGTTTTGAGGTGGCCGCGGAGGCGTGTCGGGGGCCCAGCGAGGAGTGGGTAGTGCGCCTCCTGTCCCTTTTAACAGGGGAAGCCCAGCAGGCGGCACATGGATTGCCGGAAGCAGCTACTACGACACCGTCACGAGGGCAATCCTGGATCGCCTGGGCTTCAGCCCCGAAGACCAAAGGCTCCGATTCCGAGAAGGGGGACCGGCCCTTTGCGTTCGCCCAGCGGCTCACCGACATGGCCCGACGCTGGTTGCAGCCAGAAATCCAGTCCGCCGCAGGGGTAGTGGAGCAGGTCACGCTGGAGCAGGTCACGCTGGAGAAATTTGTGGGCGGGCTGCCAGAGGCGACAGCCAACTGGGTTCACTGTCACCGATCCACTAGCCTGGAGCTGGCCGTTATCCTGGCCGAAGACCGTCTGGCCATCGTACCCAGCAGCCCGCCGCAAAAGCCGCCGGAACCGGCTCCTCGGAGGAGGCCCCCTCCTCACACTGTCCCTTCCTCCCTTTCCCCTGACCCCGCTACAACCTATCCCCAAATTAATCCCCCCTCTTTTCTCTCTCCCTCTCCAGGCCCAGGCTCTGACCCCGCTACAACCTATCCCCAAATTAATCCCCCTCTTTTCTCTCTCCCTCTCCAGGCCCAGGCTCTGACCCCGCTACAACCTATCCCCAAATTAATCCCCCCTCTTTTCTCTCTCCCTCTCCAGGCCCAGGCTCTGACCCCGCTACAACCTATCCCCAAATTAACCCCCCCTCTTTTCTCTCTCCCTCTCCAGGCCCAGGCTCTGACCCCGCTACAACCAATCCCCAAATGAATCCCCCCTCTTTTCTCTCTCCCTCTCCAGGCCCAGGCTCTGACCCCGCTACAACCTATCCCCAAATTAATCCCCCCTCTTTTCTCTCTCTCTCTCCAGGCCCAGGCTCTGACCCCGCTACAACCTATCCCCGAATGAATCCCCCCTCTTTTCTCTCTCCCTCTCCAGGCCCAGGCCCCAGAAATCTTTAATTGGGGGGGCCAGATGGGGCCACTGAAAATCTTGGGGTGGCACACCAAAACCAAAAGCCATAACTGAATTTCAGGAATTTTATTATGTTGTTGTAGTATATAGGCGAGTGGAAAACTATGTTAATATGAGAGTTAAGGAATCGCATACTGATATACTTTGGTTTCTTATTTTACAGTTAATGTTACTAATTATCTGATGTGCACAGACTAATACCGGTACCGTTAACATTTTGAGTTCCACAACAATCCTGTTTTAATTTGTTATGTATATGTATATACATAGGCGATTTATTGTTCTTCAAATAGGCTAGTAGTTGTCCTTTTCCTTAAAAAGATAAATATACAGCTTTAATTTGAAGGAGTAGCTACATTGATTGTAAGGAACAAAACATTTACTAGGAACAAGCCTACTAGAGTTTAAAAACACCACACAGAGGCCTGCAATGCTTTTCAATACAGCTGTATTTGGCTGTTGCTGTGTCTTTTTGTAAACAAAAATATTATATTATATATGTCAAAAAATGAAAGACAAAACAAAAAAGCATAATCATGGACAACAATATACATTTTATTATAGGCTACTCACAACCTACTCATATCCCTGCTTTATAAGGCTACATTGTTCTCAGCCCGTTTTGTCCACAGTTATCATAAGCTAGGCTATGTGTAGCCTATGGTTTTTATATAGTTTTTTTTAAAGGGTTTCCGCGTTGTTATGGTTTTGAAAGCTCCGCGTTATGATGGCTATGATGCAGCTTTGGCAAAAACTGCTATGTAGTAACAGCATAGCCTTTTAAAAAATATATATATATATATTTTCAAAGAGGGCATTTCCCGATATAATTGCTGACTTGTGGCGAGTGGTGATAGATTTACTTTACCAAGTCATCCGTTTTTAACTGTAATAAGAGATTTTATGATGACGTCACCTCTATTTCGCTAGCTTAGCCTACTTGAACAGTTACAACCTGCATGAGAAGAGTAGCCTACCCATTGAAAGCTGATTGCTTTTTCTTTGTCTCACCGTTTGTTTGGAATCTACACATATACAACGATAAAATATTATCGTTCTTTGGATGCCCACAACTTTTTTGTTAGTGGCTGATAATATTTTGCATTTCCAAATATAATACTGTAACGTTATAGGACTCAGATTTATCCACATTCCACTACAAACCATTCGCGTATGGTCAAAATGTTTTAGCGTTTCTTACAGCAATATTAGTTAGCCATAAATTGACAATTGGATAACTTATTTGACTTAGGCTACCTGTGAAACAATGCCTGCTGCACACATAAGCGTGTGGAGTTTCAGGGTCCCACATTTTCCCCTTTCTTCCCGCCGACGCCTCACGTCTTATTGCTCGGATCCACTTTTCTCATCTTATGGGCTCCGTTTTTTTGCCTTGTTTGTAGTGCATCCCACCAAACAACAACTTTTAGGCATTTTTAGGCTGTTGGCTTACGGATCGAAATGACAAGAAGGCACCAGCACGTCAAGTCAATAGAGGGTGAGAGCGGGATGTGTTTTCCCTCCCGGGATGAGCGGGCCCTATTTGCGCTCAGTCACCTGGCAGTGCACTGCGCTTAAGCGGCTGGCTGGCTATACATTTGTTATTTTCTTTCACATGCATGGACTATTATGAAAAATATAATAACTGATTTAAATGAATAGTACCTAATGTAAAATATCAGATCGCAGCATATTATGCATATGCGACTCGCGAGGGGGGGCCAGTGGGGGGGCCAGCGATTGTATCAGGGTGGCCGTGGCCCCCCCCCCCCCTGGCCCCCCCTTGGCGGCACCACTGCTCCTCAGGCGTTCGGACCGGGCTGTTGGTGGTGTGGTCAGCTCGGTCACATGCGCCGCGACTGTCCACTTATGGATCGGGTGCTGCGTCCGCATGTTGCATATGCTGCAGCCTATATTGATGATGTCATCCACAGTAAGGACTGGGCGCAGCATGTGCGACATGTGGGGGCGGTACTCCAGTTCTTGAGGCGGGCGGGGCTCACTGCTAACCCGAGGAAGTGTGCGATTGGCAGAGCGGAGGTACGGTATTTGGGGTACCACTTGGACAGATGCGGCCTCTGGTGGACAAAACCGCGGCGATTGCGACCTGCCCGCGGCCCAAGACGAAGAAAGAGGTGAGGAGGTTCTTGGGGTTGGCCGGTTACTATAGGAGGTTTATTCCTGCGTTTTCGGAGCTGACCAGCCCCTTGACTGATTTAACTCTGAAAGGTGCCTCAGAGCCGGTCCAGTGGACGGAGCCGTACCGGAGGGTGTTTGAGCGAGTAAAAGAAGCACTCTGTGGGGAGCCGCTCTTGTTCACACCTAATTTTTATCTCCCGTTCACCCTGCAGACAGATGTGTCGGATAGAGGGCTGGGTCTCTCCCGTTCACCCTGCAGACAGACGTGTCGGACAGAGGGCTGGGTCTCTCCCGTTCACCCTGCAGACAGACGCGTCGGACAGAGGGCTGGGTCTCTCCCTTTCACCCTGCAGACAGACGCGTCGGACAGAGGGCTGGGTCTCTCCCTTTCACCCTGCAGACAGACGTGTCGGACAGAGGGCTGGGTCTCTCCCGTTCACCCTGCAGACAGACGCGTCGGACAGAGGGCTGGGTCTCTCCCGTTCACCCTGCAGACAGACGCGTCGGACAGAGGGCTGGGGGCCGTGTTGACCCAGGAGGTGGAGGGAGTCGGTCGCCCGGTGCTGTACATAAGCCGCAAACTGTCACAGCGGGAGGCGAAGTACAGCACCATAGAGAAGGAATGCCTCGCCATGCGGTGGGCGGTCGGATCCCTCCTGAATTAACTGCTGGGCCGCTCATTCACCTGGTCGGACCACGCCCCCCTCCAGTGGCTCCACCGCATGAAAGATCCCAACGTGTGGATCACCCGTTGATATCTGGATTTACAGTTGTTTAACTTTAAGGTGATCCATAGGCCGGGAGCGCAGATGGTGGTGGCGGACTTCCTCTCTCGTCTCGAGGGGGGGAAGGGTTCGTCATCGGCCGGATGGCTCCCCGGCCTAAGTCGGGCGGTGGGGGTATGTGGCAGAGTGGGCGTGGTTAGCCTCTGCTTGCAGAGAGAGAGTGAGCTGAGCGGCTCTCTGACTCTGCGCTACAGCTGTCATAAGTTAATCAGCGGCTCACCGTAATTCGTAATTGTATAATGGATTGATTGTTTCCCTGATTACTAGGACGGTGAGCCTGGGCTTTAAAAGGCGAACCGGCGAATAAACGGGGGCTGGCTAGAGACGGGAGAAGACCGGCTGAATGAAAAAGTCCAGAAACCTGTAGCCAGCTGAACAGAACCCGTTGGGTGGAAAAATAAAAAGCAGAACGTTTTCCCAAGCTCTTCTGTGTCGTGTGAAGTTCTTACCCGAGCAGTGGCACTCGAACCACAGCCATATTTCTCATGTTCTGCTTTAGCTGGTATTGTCTAATGTGTCTTCGCTTCAACCAGGGGTTGCGTTAACCGATCATTTTCTGTCATTTACAGATTTTTAGAAACTTTCAGGAAAAATACAAATTCCATCTGTCATTTTGAAAGTAACGTTTTAAACACTAACTGACTGCAATAGCCTAAAAAGTAGGCTCTGTGAACAGTCACTTCTAGCCACGCCTTGCTGTGGTGCCGTCATTGTGACTGGCGCTCCTTCTCTCTTCACATTAATTTTAGCGGAGATTCTTCTACTTATCAAAGCTGCATCTCTCTCTCGCGTGTCATAAATGTAGTCCTTTTTGTTTATTTAAATAAACACTTTATTTTAAAGGCAATTGATCGCCCCAATTTTATTTTCAAAACTGAACCAGGACAGTGAATGAAAAGTTTAGTTTTTTGAATAAACATGTTCCGCACTTTGTGGTGTAATTATTGCGGCTGTAAAGCTAACTCATGTCTTGGGCTCTTCACATGTTCTGCACTTTGTGGTGTAATTATAGCGGCTGTAAAGCTAACTCATGTCCTGGGCTCTTCACATGTTCTGCACTTTGTGGTGTAATTATAGCGGCTGTAAGGCTAACTCATGTCCTGGGCTCTTCACATGTTCTGTACTTTGTGGTGTAATTATTGCGGCTGTAAACTAACTCATGTCCTGGGCTCTTCACATGTTCTGCACTTTGTGGTGTAATTATTGCGGCTGTAAAGCTAACTCATGTCCTGGGCTCTTCACATGTTCTGTACTTTGTGGTGTAATTATTGCGGCTGTAAAGCTAACTCATGTCCTGGGCTCTTCACATGTTCTGCACTTTGTGGTGTAATTACTGCGGCTGTAAAGCTAACTCATGTCCTGGGCTCTTCACATGTTCTGCACTTTGTGGTGTAATTATTGCGGCTGTAAAGCTAACTCATGTCCTGGGCTCTTCACATGTTCTGCACTTTGTGGTGTAATTACTGCGGCTGTAAAGCTAACTCATGTCCTGGGCTCTTCACATGTTCTGCACTTTGTGGTGTAATTATTGCTGCTGTAAAGCTAACTCATGTCCTGGGCTCTTCACATGTTCTGCACTTTGTGGTGTAATTATTGCGGCTGTAAAGCTAACTCATGTCCTGGGCTCTTCACATGTTCTGCACTTTGTGGTGTAATTATTGTGGCTGTAAAGCTAACTCATGTCCTGGGCTCTTCACATGTTCTGCACTTTGTGGTGTAATTATAGCGGCTGTAAAGCTAACTCATGTCCTGGGCTCTTCACATGTTCCGCACTTTGTAGTGTAATTATTGCGGCTGTAACGCTAACTCATGTCCTGGGCTCTTCACATGTTCTGCACTTTGTGGTGTAATTATTGTGGCTGTAAAGCTAACTCATGTCCTGGGCTCTTCACATGTTCTGCACTTTGTGGTGTAATTATAGCGGCTGTAAAGCTAACTCATGTCCTGGGCTCTTCACATGTTCTGCACTTTGTGGTGTAATTATTGCGGCTGTAAAGCTAACTCATGTCCTGGGCTCTTCACATGTTCTGCACTTTGTGGTGTAATTATTGTGGCTGTAAAGCTAACTCATGTCCTGGGCTCTTCACATGTTCTGCACTTTGTGGTGTAATTATAGCGGCTGTAAAGCTAACTCATGTCCTGGGCTCTTCACATGTTCCGCACTTTGTGGTGTAATTATTGCGGCTGTAAAGCTAACTCATGTCCTGGGCTCTTCACATGTTCCGCACTTTGTGGTGTAATTATTGCGGCTGTAAAGCTAACATGTCCTGGGCTCTTCACATGTTCTGCACATTGTGGTGTAATTATTGCGGCTGTAAAGCTAACTCATGTCCTGGGCTCTTCACATGTTCCGCACTTTGTGGTGTAATTATTGCGGCTGTAAAGCTAACATGTCCTGGGCTCTTCACATGTTCTGCACTTTGTGGTGTAATTATTGCGGCTGTAAAGCTAACTCATGTCCTGGGCTCTTCACATGTTCTGCACATTGTGGTGTAATTATTGCGGCTGTAAAGCTAACTCATGTCCTGGACTCTTCACATGTTCTGCACTTTGTGGTGTAATTATTGCGGCTGTAAAGCTAACTCATGTCCTGGGCTCTTCACATGTTCTGCACTTTGTGGTGTAATTATTGCGGCTGTAAAGCTAACTCATGTCCTGGGCTCTTCACATGTTCTGCACTTTGTGGTGTAATTATTGCGGCTGTAAAGCTAACTCATGTCCTGGGCTCTTCACATGTTCTGCACTTTGTGGTGTAATTATTGTGGCTGTAAAGCTAACTCATGTCCTGGGCTCTTCACATGTTCTGCACTTTGTGGTGTAATTATTGCGGCTGTAAAGCTAACTCATGTCCTGGGCTCTTCACATGTTCTGCACTTTGTGGTGTAATTATTGTGGCTGTAAAGCTAACTCATGTCCTGGGCTCTTCACATGTTCTGCACTTTGTGGTGTAATTATAGCGGCTGTAAAGTTAACTCATGTCCTGGGCTCTTCACATGTTCTGCACTTTGTGGTGTAATTATTGTGGCTGTAAAGCTAACTCATGTCCTGGGCTCTTCACATGTTCTGCACTTTGTGGTGTAATTATTGCGGCTGTAAAGTTAACTCATGTCCTGGGCTCTTCACATGTTCTGCACTTTGTGGTGTAATTATAGCGGCTGTAAAGCTAACTCATGTCCTGGGCTCTTCACATGTTCTGCACTTTGTGGTGTAATTATTGTGGCTGTAAAGCTAACTCATGTCCTGGGCTCTTCACATGTTCTGCACTTTGTGGTGTAATTATTGCGGCTGTAAAGCTAACTCATGTCCTGGGCTCTTCACATGTTCTGCACTTTGTGGTGTAATTATTGCGGCTGTAAAGCTAACTCATGTCCTGGGCTCTTCACATGTTCTTGTTTCTTCACTTGCACGTCTAATCAGAAAATAATCTGCGCTTATTGTGTCAAGGCTGAAAAAACATTCCTCTTGGACTTTATAACGGAACGGTTATAACAAAGAATATGACAGACTGTAACAGGCTAATATTGTTACAGGAAATAACAGAATATTTACCATCACGTCAATTCGCACAGGGTTGCTATAACCTGGGGTTATTTATACAGGGCATTTAAGAGTTGGTAAAATACGCCGGAATCTTTACTGGCGCGAGTGCGCAGTCCGCAAAAGTTACTGACATGCCAGATTCGGACGGGACTAAAATAACGGAGATACTCCAGTAATAATTACATTACCCAACATCCCCGTAAACTTATCCTGCCGCAATAAGGCTTGAGTGTTAATGTGCCTTATTTTGTTAAGATATAAATCATGGTATGTTAGCCACTGTTATATTAAATAAATTGAAAACCCGCATTAATTTTTTCACCTGCTGTACCGAAAATGTACCGAACCGTTAAATCATAAACATTGAAGTGTTCATAAATTTTTCACTTTCACCTTCAAGAGTTAATTTTCATAAATACATTTTTTTGTAGACTAGTATTTTTAAAAAAATCATCTATCACCACCACTCCCCATTCAGGTGCAAAAATTTGATCTTGCCTAGAACGCCAAAATGGTTTAGGCCGGCGCGGTTTCTGAATGTAAGATTGTGAATATATAACACTGTATAGGTATGAGGCGTGCCCCACCAAGCCGTAACCTGCCATCCCAATTTTGAAAGTGTGAATGTTATAAATCAGAACATTGTTCTCTGTTAGATTCGTTTGCTAAACTCATTTCTGTACTCTAATGGACACACAGAAGCAATGAGAGAAAACTCTTACTGTGCTGCTCATCTCTCTCCAGTGAGGCGCTGAGATCCTTCTGCTTCATGTTCCTCAGGATGTGGAGTGTGATCTTCAGAGACCTCTCACTGCCACAGGTCTCCAGCATCTTCTCCACTATGTACAGAGCCTCAGGATCCTGCTGCTCGCTCACACTGCATTCTGGGTAATACTGACTCAGATGGCACTGAAACAGTTTCAACTTTTCATCCTTCTTCAGCTTCATCAGAGTTCTCAGGAGAGACTGAAATAAACACATGGAGAGGTGTGCTGTATCAGAGTGTGTAAGAAACACATGAAGAGGTGTGCTGTATCAGAGTGTGTAATGAACACATGAAGAGGTGTGCTGTATCAGAGTGTGTAATAAACACATGAAGAGGTGTGCTGTATCAGAGTGTGTAATGAACACATGAAGAGGTGTGCTGTATCAGAGTGTGTAATAAACACATGAAGAGGTGTGCTGTATCAGAGTGTGTAATAAACACATGAAGAGGTGTGCTGTATCAGAGTGTGTAATAAACACATGAAGAGGTGTGCTGTATCAGAGTGTGTAATAAACACATGAAGAGGTGTGCTGTATCAGAGTGTGTAATAAACACATGAAGAGGTGTGCTGTATCAGAGTGTGTAATAAACACATGAAGAGGTGTGCTGTATCAGAGTGTGTAATAAACACATGAAGAGGTGTGCTGTATCAGAGTGTGTAATAAACACATGAAGAGGTGTGCTGTATCAGAGTGTGAAATAAACACATGAAGAGGTGTGCTGTATCAGTGTGTAATAAACACATGAAGAGGTGTGCTGTATCAGTGTGTAATAAACACATGAAGAGGTGTGCTGTATCAGAGTGTGTAATAAACACATGAAGAGGTGTGCTGTATCAGAGTGTGTAATAAACACATGAAGAGGTGTGCTGTATCAGAGTGTGTAATACACACATGAAGAGGTGTGCTGTATCAGAGTGAAATAAACACATGAAGAGGTGTGCTGTATCAGAGTGTGTAATACACACATGAAGAGGTGTGCTGTATCAGAGTGTGTAATAAACACATGAAGAGGTGTGCTGTATCAGAGTGTGTAATAAACACATGAAGAGGTGTGCTGTATCAGAGTGTGTAATAAACACATGAAGAGGTGTGCTGTATCTGAGTGTGTAATAAACACATGAAGAGGTGTGCTGTATCAGGGTGTGTAATAAACACATGAAGAGGTGTGCTGTATCAGAGTTTGTAATAAACACATGAAGAGGTGTGCTGTATCAGTGTGTAATAAACACATGAAGAGGTGTGCTGTATCAGAGTGTGTAATAAACACATGAAGAGGTGTGCTGTATCAGAGTGTGTAATAAACACATGAAGAGGTGTGCTGTATCAGGGTGTGTAATAAACACATGAAGAGGTGTGCTGTATCAGAGTGTGTAATAAACACATGAAGAGGTGTGCTGTATCAGAGTGTGTAATAAACACATGAAGAGGTGTGCTGTATCAGAGTGTGTAATAAACACATGAAGAGGTGTGCTGTATCAGGGTGTGTAATAAACACATGAAGAGGTGTGCTGTATCAGAGTGTGTAATAAACACATGAAGAGGTGTGCTGTATCAGAGTGTGAAATAAACACATGAAGAGGTGTGCTGTATCAGAGTGTGTAATAAACACATGAAGAGGTGTGCTGTATCAGAGTGTGTAATAAACACATGAAGAGGTGTGCTGTATCAGAGTGTGTAATAAACACATGTAGAGGTGTGCTGTATCAGAGTGTGTAATAAACACATGAAGAGGTATCCTGTATCAGAGTGTGTAATAAACACATGAAGAGGTGTGCTGTATCAGAGTGTGTAATAAACACATGTAGAGGTGTGCTGTATCACAGTAACTGAAATAAACACATGAAGAGGTGTGCTGTATCAGATTGTGTAATAAACACATGAAGAGGTGTGCTGTATCAGAGTGTGTAATAAACACATGAAGAGGTGTGCTGTATCAGGGTGTGTAATAAACACATGAAGAGGTGTGCTGTATCAGAGTGTGTAATAAACACATGAAGAGGTGTGCTGTATCAGTGTGTAATAAACACATGAAGAGGTGTGCTGTATCAGAGTGTGTAATAAACACATGAAGAGGTGTGCTGTATCAGAGTGTGTAATAAAAACATGAAGAGGTATCCTGTATCAGAGTGTGTAATAAACACATGAAGAGGTGTGCTGTATCAGAGTGTGTAATAAACACATGTAGAGGTGTGCTGTATCACAGTAACTGAAATAAACACATGAAGAGGTGTGCTGTATCAGATTGTGTAATAAACACATGAAGAGGTGTGCTGTATCAGAGTGTGTAATAAACACATGAAGAGGTGTGCTGTATCAGGGTGTGTAATAAACACATGAAGAGGTGTGCTGTATCAGAGTGTGTAATAAACACATGAAGAGGTGTGCTGTATCAGAGTGTGTAATAAACACATGAAGAGGTGTGCTGCATCAGAGTGTGTAATAAACACATGAAGAGGTGTGCTGTATCAGAGTGTGTAATAAACACATGAAGAGGTGTGCTGTATCAGAGTGTGTAATAAACACATGAAGAGGTGTGCTGTATCAGAGTGTGTAATAAACACATGAAGAGGTGTGCTGTATCAGAGTGTGTAATAAACACATGAAGAGGTGTGCTGTATCAGAGTGTGTAATAAACACATGAAGAGGTGTGCTGTATCAGAGTGTGTAATACACACATGAAGAGGTGTGCTGTATCAGAGTGTGTAATAAACACATGAAGAGGTGTGCTGTATCAGAGTGTGTAATAAACACATGAAGAGGTGTGCTGTATCAGAGTGTAATAAACACATGAAGAGGTGTGCTGTATCAGAGTGTGTAATAAACACATGAAGAGGTGTGCTGTATCAGAGTGTGTAATAAACACATGAAGAGGTGTGCTGTATCAGAGTGTGAAATAAACACATGAAGAGGTGTGCTGTATCAGTGTGAAATAAACACATGAAGAGGTGTGCTGTATCAGAGTGTGTAATAAACACATGAAGAGGTGTGCTGTATCAGAGTGTGTAATAAACACATGAAGAGGTGTGCTGTATCAGAGTGTGTAATAAACACATGAAGAGGTGTGCTGTATCAGAGTGTGTAATAAACACATGAAGAGGTGTGCTGTATCAGTGTGTAATAAACACATGAAGAGGTGTGCTGTATCAGTGTGTAATAAACACATGAAGAGGTGTGCTATATCAGAGTGTGTAATAAACACATGAAGAGGTGTGCTGTATCAGAGTGTGTAATAAACACATGAAGAGGTGTGCTGTATCAGAGTGTGTAATAAACACATGAAGAGGTGTGCTGTATCAGAGTGTGAAATAAACACATGAAGAGGTGTGCTGTATCAGAGTGTGTAATAAACACATGAAGAGGTGTGCTGTATCAGAGTGTGTAATAAACACATGAAGAGGTGTGCTGTATCAGAGTAACTGAAATAAACATGAATAATAACCACGATCCTTGCCTTAAGTGTCAGATACTTCCAGGGTTGGAGACTAGATTTATCCATTTTGGAGATTTAGCTGTAAATTACACTGGAACAGTATGGAACACATGAAAGGTTTCTTCTCCAGACTTATTTTTCCATAGAGTTCAATAAGAAACTTTGCCAGGAGAAACAACCCTTAAAGTGATCCATCCATATCTACTGCATATCTGACAGCAGAGTGATGGGTTTGAGGCTCGTTTGATACCTCAGGCCCTTGATGACTTACTGTTATATTCTGTATATCTGTCTGTTTGTATTATTATTGTTATTATCATCATTGCATTCCCCTCTGTTCGTGGGTTGTCCGAGTCGCATTCGTGTGTTTGTTTACCCTGTCTCGTGCATGCACTATTTGGGTGACTTCGGGATTTTCCGAGGGTTAACGCTGTATTTCCGAAGTTTCGTTTTCTGCTACTTCCTGATTTACTTTACGTATAATGGTATAGATTACTAACTCGCGCTAACAATCACTCGGGTGCTTTATTAGTTAAATGCACTTACTAAACCAATTAACATAAATGTATACTAACAACTAACTGTCTGTCTTATAGTTAGATACTAACAGTTAACCAGTTTTTCCGCTTTCTCTGTTACTTGCATTTCTAACTGCTTCTGAGCTATCTCTGTAAATCGCTCCAGCTGTTTGTATGTAGACTTCACCTCTCGTGATTACTGAGCACACTCGGCTCCTCTTCAAGCCCGTTGTTTGCTATGCATGTTTCTGAGTCCCTTCCATGTTTTTGTTATGTTCTCGTGATTGAATCATTGTTTACCTAATGTGTTAACCTCACGTCGTTTGTTACCCCTCCCTTTCCTACGTGTATATATAGACCCACAAATCTGTTTGTTCCCTGTCAGAACATTGATCACTTTTCCAGAGCCTGTTGTTGTAAAGCCAGAGATTTGTTGAGATATTTGAGACACCCTTTGTTTTTGACTCGGAGTTAGCCTAGCCCTTTTTGTACCTTAGCCTTTTGATTTCCTGGTTTCGACTTTTGCTTTTTCTGACTTTGATTTTGGATCTCATTTGATATCTCTGGATTACCTGGCTTTTGACACTGGACTGGAATAAAACAACGTTTCTACCTTATCCTTGCATTTGGGTCTCTGCGTCTGGGACATAACACTTACAGCCATTAACCAACCATGTGTTCCATACTATTCCCATGTAATTTACAGCTAAATCTAGTCCCACCCCCCAATTCCCATAACGATCCATTCAAATGCAGAGACATTATAGTATCGCTTGTAAGTACCAGAAAATAAGATATCAAAAGTCTTTTGATGTTGTTGGGTCAGGAAGTCATGGCATGCAAAGGATATGTGACCAAATATTAAATATTATTACTTTATTCTATATATAAATACAGGGATGCCAATAATTGCGGCACATGTGGTTTTGTTAAAAATAGAGGGATTTTTTTTCTCATAAGAAATGTACTTCAATTAAGGGTTGGAATTTTCTAATTTTTTCAGTGTGAGGTTAAGCTAGGTCACCGGTGACTTTATTTATAACCCTTTATACTCATCTTAACCAGGGGTGCCAATAATAGATGAGGGCACTGTATATATACTGTATATTGGAAAGAAATTTATTGTACAAAAGAAACGCAGAATAAGCTATTAAAAAACATTAGAAAAAAGCAGATCTCACCTGTTTTTGGAAAGATAATTTCTCTGAAATTGTCTCTTTTAAACAGCTGGATGCCAGAGACCCCTGCTTCCTGTGAACAAATCATAAGACAAAATAATTCAGTTAACCTCATCCTCTAACTGCAGCTCTAACTCACAGCACATGGAGACAGAGCTTCCAGTTAACCTCATCCTATTACTGCAGCTCTAACTCACAGCACATGGAGAAAGAGCTTCCAGTTAACCTCATCCTCTAACTGCAGCTCTAACTCACAGCACATGGAGACAGAGCTTCCAGTTAACCTCATCCTCTTACTGCAGCTCTAACTCACAGCACATGGAGACAGAGCTTCCAGTTAACCTCATCCTCTTACTGCAGCTCTAACTCACAGCACATGGACAGAGCTTCCAGTTAACCTCATCCTCTTACTGCAGCTCTATCTCACAGCACATGGACAGAGCTTCCAGTTAACCTCATCCTCTTTTTGCAGCTCTAACTCACAGCACATGGACAGAGCTTCCAGTTAACCTCATCCTCTTACTGCAGCTCTTAGTCACAGCACATGGAGACAGAGCTTCCAGTTAACCTCATCCTCTTACTGCAGCTCTAACTCACAGCACATGGAGACAGAGCTTCCAGTTAACCTCATCCTCTTACTGCAGCTCTAACTCACAGCACATGGAGACAGAGCTTCCAGTTAACCTCATCCGCTTACTGCAGCTCTAACTCACAGCACATGGAGACAGAGCTTCCAGTTAACCTCATCCTCTTACTGCAGCTCTATCTCACAGCACATGGAGACAGAGCTTCCAGTTAACCTCATCCTCTTACTGCAGCTCTATCTCACAGCACATGGAGACAGAGCTTCCAGTTAACCTCATCCGCTTACTGCAGCTCTAACTCACAGCACATGGAGACAGAGCTTCCAGTTAACATCATCCTCTTACTGCAGCTCTATCTCACAGGCACATGGAGACAGAGCTTCCAGTTAACCTCATCCTCTTACTGCAGCTCTAACTCACAGGCACACGGAGACAGAGCTTCCAGTTAACCTCATCCTCTTACTGCAGCTCTATCTCACAGCACATGGAGACAGAGCTTCCAGTCAACCTCATCCTCTTACTGCAGCTCTATCTCACAGCACATGGAGACAGAGCTTCCAGTTAACCTCATCCTCTTACTGCAGCTCTATCTCACAGCACATGGAGACAGAGCTTCCAGTTAACCTCATCCTCTTAGTGCAGCTCTAACTCACAGGCACATGGAGACAGAGCTTCCAGTTAACCTCATCCTCTTACTGCAGCTCTAACTCACAGCACATGGAGACAGAGCTTCCAGTTAACCTCATCCTCTTACTGCAGCTCTAACTCACAGCACATGGAGACAGAGCTTCCAGTTAACCTCATCCTCTTACTGCAGCTCTAACTCACAGCACATGGAGACAGAGCTTCCAGTTAACCTCATCCTCTTACTGCAGCTCTAACTCACAGCACATGGAGACAGAGCTTCCAGTTAACCTCATCCTCTTACTGCAGCTCTAACTCACAGCACATGGAGACAGAGCTTCCAGTTAACCTCATCCTCTTACTGCAGCTCTAACTCACAGCACATGGAGACAGAGCTTCCAGTTAACCTCATCCTCTTACTGCAGCTCTAACTCACAGCACATGGAGACAGAGCTTCCAGTTAACCTCATCCTCTAACTGCAGCTCTAACTCACAGCACATGGAGACAGAGCTTCCAGTTAACCTCATCCTCTTACTGCAGCTCTAACTCACAGCACATGGAGACAGAGCTTCCAGTTAACCTCATCCTCTTACTGCACCTCTAACTCACAGCACATGGAGACAGAGCTTCCAGTTAACCTCATCCTCTTACTGCAGCTCTAACTCACAGCACATGGACAGAGCTTCCAGTTAACCTCATCCTCATTCTGCAGCTCTAACTCACAGCACAAGGAGACAGAGCTTCCAGTTAACCTCATCCTCTTACTGCAGCTCTAACTCACAGCACATGGAGACAGAGCTTCCAGTGAACCTCATCCTCTTACTGCAGTTCTAACTCACAGCACAAAGAGACAGAGCTTCCAGTGAACCTCATCCTCTTACTGCAGCTCTAACTAACAGCACAAGGAGACAGAGCTCCCAGTTAACCTCATCCTCTAACTGCAGCTCTAACTCACAGCACATGGAGACAGAGTTTCCAGTTAACCTCATCCTCTTACTGCAGCTCTAACTCACAGCAAATGGAGACAGAGCTTCCAGTTAACCTCATCCTCTAACTGCAGCTCTAACTCACAGCACGTGGAGACAGAGCTTCCAGTTAACCTCATCATCTTACTGCAGCTCTAACTCACAGCACATGGAGACAGAGCTTCCAGTTAACCTCATCCTCTTACTGCAGCTGTAAGTCACGAAACATCTGAATATGACAAAATACCTCTCACCGATACCTGAGTGTGATAATACACCACCTACACCTGAAAGTGCAATAATACACCCTAACTACACCTGAATGTGTCTTACAACACCCACCTACACCAGAAAGGTTCCAGAGACATTAAAGTATAAATAAACAATAGTGTCAGTATGAACCTGTTTAATTACCTTGGATCTCCTGTAGATTCTCCTCTGAAGACAAGTGGAAGATCCATTGAATGATCACTCTTCATAGACAGACAGCTGGGTACAGGTGACCCTGCTCTTCCCTCCTGGATCCTGTGAACAAAACATGGAGACAGAGCTTCCAGTTAACCTCATCCTCGTTCTGCAGCTCTAACTCACAGCACATGGAGACAGAGCTTCCAGTTAACCTCATCCTCTTACTGCAGCTCTAACTCACAGCACATGGAGACAGAGCTTCCAGTTAACCTCATCCTCTTACTGCAGCTCTAACTCACAGCACATGGAGACAGAGCTTCCAGTCAACCTGATCCTCTTACTGCAGCTCTAACTCACAGCACATGGACAGAGCTTCCAGTTAACCTCATCCTCTTACTGCAGCTCTAACTCACAGCACATGGAGACAGAGCTTCCAGTTAACCTCATCCTCTTACTGCAGCTCTAACTCACAGCACATGGAGACAGAGCTTCCAGTGAACCTCATCCTCTTACTGCAGCTCTAACTCACAGCACAAAGAGACTGAGCTTCCAGTGAACCTCATCCTCTTACTGCAGCTCTAACTAACAGCACAAGGAGACAGAGCTCCCAGTAAACCTCATCCTCTTACTGCAGCTCTAACTCACAGCACATGGACAGAGCTTCCAGTTAACCTCATCCTCTTACTGCAGCTGTAAGTCACGAAACATCTGAATATGACAAAATACCTCTCACCGATACCTGAGTGTGATAATACACCACCTACACCTGAAAGTGCAATAATACACCCTAACTACACCTGAATGTGTCTTACAACACCCACCTACACCAGAAAGGTTCCAGAGACATTAAAGTATAAATAAACAATAGTGTCAGTATGAACCTGTTTAATTACCTTGGATCTCCTGTAGATTCTCCTCTGAAGACAAGTGGAAGATCCATTGAATGATCACTCTTCATAGACAGACAGCTGGGTACAGGTGACCCTGCTCTTCCCTCCTGGATCCTGTGAACAAAACATGGAGACAGAGCTTCCAGTTAACCTCATCCTCGTTCTGCAGCTCTAACTCACAGCACATGGAGACAGAGCTTCCAGTTAACCTCATCCTCTTACTGCAGCTCTAACTCACAGCACATGGAGACAGAGCTTCCAGTTAACCTCATCCTCTTACTGCAGCTCTAACTCACAGCACATGGAGACAGAGCTTCCAGTCAACTTGATCCTCTTACTGCAGCTCTAACTCACAGCACATGGACAGAGCTTCCAGTTAACCTCATCCTCTTACTGCAGCTCTAACTCACAGCACATGGAGAAAGAGCTTCCAGTTAACCTCATCCTCTTACTGCAGCTCTAACTCACGGCACATGGAGACAGAGCTTCCAGTTAACCTCATCCTCTTACTGTAGCTCTAACTCACAGCACATGGAGACAGAGCTTCCAGTTAACCTCATCCTCGTTCTGCAGCTCTAACTCACAGCACATGGAGACAGAGCTTCCAGTGAACCTCATCCTCTTACTGCAGCTCTAACTAACAGCACAAGGAGACAGAGCTCCCAGTTAACCTCATCCTCTAACTGCAGCTCTAACTCACAGCACATGGAGACAGAGTTTCCAGTTAACCTCATCCTCTTACTGAAGCTCTAACTCACAGCACATGGAGACAGAGCTTCCAGTTAACCTCATCCTCTTACTGCAGCTCTAACTCACAGCACATGGAGACAGAGCTTCCAGTTAACCTCATCATCTTACTGCAGCTCTAATTCACAGCACATGGAGACAGAGCTTCCAGTTAACCTCATCCTCTTACTGCAGCTCTAACTCACAGCACATGGAGAAAGAGCTTCCAGTGAACCTCTTCCTCTTACTGCAGCTCTAACTCACGGCACATGGAGACAGAGCTTCCAGTTAACCGCATCCTCTTACTGCAGCTCTAACTCACAGCACATGGAGAAAGAGCTTCCAGTTAACCTCATCCTCTTACTGCAGCTCTAACTCACAGCACATGGAGACAGAGCTTCCAGTTAACCTCATCCTCGTTCTGCAGCTCTAACTCACAGCACATGGAGACAGAGCTTCCAGTTAACCTCATCCTCTTACTGCAGCTCTAACTCACAGCACATGGAGACAGAGCTTCCAGTTAACCTCATCCTCCTACTGCAGCTCTAACTCACAGCACATGGACAGAGCTTCCAGTTAACCTCATCCTCTTACTGCACCTCTAACTCACAGCACATGGAGACAGAGCTTCCAGTTAACCTCATCCTCTTACTGCAGCTCTAACTCACAGCACATGGACAGAGCTTCCAGTTAACCTCATCCTCTTACTGCAGCTCTAACTCACAGCACATGGAGACAGAGCTTCCAGTTAACCTCATCCTCTTACTGCAGCTCTAACTCACAGCACATGGACAGAGCTTCCAGTGAACCTCATCCTCTTACTGCAGCTCTAACTCACAGCACAAAGAGACAGAGCTTCCAGTGAACCTCATCCTCTTACTGCAGCTCTAACTAACAGCACAAGGAGACAGAGTTTCCAGTTAACCTCATCCTCTTACTGCAGCTCTAACTCACAGCAAATGGAGACAGAGCTTCCAGTTAACCTCATCCTCTAACTGCAGCTCTAACTCACAGCACGTGGAGACAGAGCTTCCAGTTAACCTCATCATCTTACTGCAGCTCTAACTCACAGCACATGGAGACAGAGCTTCCAGTTAACCTCATCCTCTTACTGCAGCTGTAAGTCACGAAACATCTGAATATGACAAAATACCTCTCACCGATACCTGAGTGTGATAATACACCACCTACACCTGAAAGTGCAATAATACACCCTAACTACACCTGAATGTGTCTTACAACACCCACCTACACCAGAAAGGTTCCAGAGACATTAAAGTATAAATAAACAATAGTGTCAGTATGAACCTGTTTAATTACCTTGGATCTCCTGTAGATTCTCCTCTGAAGACAAGTGGAAGATCCATTGAATGATCACTCTTCATAGACAGACAGCTGGGTACAGGTGACCCTGCTCTTCCCTCCTGGATCCTGTGAACAAAACATGGAGACAGAGCTTCCAGTTAACCTCATCCTCGTTCTGCAGCTCTAACTCACAGCACAAGGAGACAGAGCTTCCAGTTAACCTCATCCTCTTACTGCAGCTCTAACTCACAGCACATGGAGACAGAGCTTCCAGTCAACCTGAACCTCTTACTGCAGCTCTAACTCACAGCACATGGAGACAGAGCTTCCAGTTAACCTCATCCTCTTACTGCAGCTCTAACTCACAGCACATGGAGACAGAGCTTCCAGTCAACCTGAACCTCTTACTGCAGCTCTAACTCACAGCACATGGAGACAGAGCTTCCAGTTAACCTCATCCTCTTACTGCAGCTCTAACTCACAGCACATGGAGAAAGAGCTTCCAGTGAACCTCATCCTCTTACTGCAGCTCTAACTCACGGCACATGGAGACAGAGCTTCCAGTTAACCTCATCCTCTTACTGCAGCTCTAACTCACAACACATGGAGAAAGAGCTTCCAGTGAACCTCATCCTCTTACTGCAGCTCTAACTCACGGCACATGGAGACAGAGCTTCCAGTTAACCTCATCCTCTTACTGCAGCTCTAACTCACAGCACATGGAGAAAGAGCTTCCAGTGAACCTCATCCTCTTACTGCAGCTCTAACTCACGGCACATGGACAGAGCTTCCATTTAACCTCATCCTCTTACTGCAGCTGTAAGTCACGAAACATCTGAATATGACAAAATACCTCTCACCGATACCTGAGTGTGATAATACACCACCTACACCTGAAAGTGCAATAATACACCCTAACTACACCTGAATGTGTCTTACAACACCCACCTACACCAGAAAGGTTCCAGAGACATTAAAGTATAAATAAACAATAGTGTCAGTATGAACCTGTTTAATTACCTTGGATCTCCTGTAGATTCTCCTCTGAAGACAAGTGGAAGATCCATTGAATGATCACTCTTCATAGACAGACAGCTGGGTACAGGTGACCCTGCTCTTCCTGGATCCTGTGACTGTGAACAAAACATGGAGACAGAGCTTCCAGTTAACCTCATCCTCGTTCTGCAGCTCTAACTCACAGCACAAGGAGACAGAGCTTCCAGTTAACCTCATCCTCTTACTGCAGCTCTAACTCACAGCACATGGAGACAGAGCTTCCAGTCAACCTGAACCTCTTACTGCAGCTCTAACTCACAGCACATGGAGACAGAGCTTCCAGTTAACCTCATCCTCTTACTGCAGCTCTAACTCACAGCACATGGAGACAGAGCTTCCAGTCAACCTGAACCTCTTACTGCAGCTCTAACTCACAGCACATGGAGACAGAGCTTCCAGTTAACCTCATCCTCTTACTGCAGCTCTAACTCACAGCACATGGAGAAAGAGCTTCCAGTGAACCTCATCCTCTTACTGCAGCTCTAACTCACGGCACATGGAGACAGAGCTTCCAGTTAACCTCATCCTCTTACTGCAGCTCTAACTCACAACACATGGAGAAAGAGCTTCCAGTGAACCTCATCCTCTTACTGCAGCTCTAACTCACGGCACATGGAGACAGAGCTTCCAGTTAACCTCATCCTCTTACTGCAGCTCTAACTCACAGCACATGGAGAAAGAGCTTCCAGTGAACCTCATCCTCTTACTGCAGCTCTAACTCACGGCACATGGACAGAGCTTCCAGTTAACCTCATCCTCTTACTGCAGCTCTAACTCACAGCACATGGAGACAGAGCTTCCAGTTAACCTCATCCTCATTCTGCAGCTCTAACTCACAGCACATGGAGACAGAGCTTCCAGTTAACCTCATCCTCTTACTGCAGCTCTAACTCACAGCACATGGAGACAGAGCTTCCAGTGAACCTCATCCTCTTACTGCAGCTCTAACTCACAGCACATGGAGACAGAGCTTCCAGTCAACCTGATCCTCTTACTGCAGCTCTAACTCACAGCACATGGACAGAGCTTCCAGTTAACCTCATCCTCTTACTGCAGCTCTAACTCACAGCACATGGAGACAGAGCTTCCAGTTAACCTCATCCTCTTACTGCAGCTCTAACTCACAGCACATGGAGACAGAGCTTCCAGTGAACCTCATCCTCTTACTGCAGCTCTAACTCACAGCACAAAGAGACAGAGCTTCCAGTGAACCTCATCCTCTTACTGCAGCTCTAACTAACAGCACAAGGAGACAGAGCTCCCAGTTAACCTCATCCTCTTACTGCAGCTCTAACTCACAGCACATGGACAGAGCTTCCAGTTAACCTCATCCTCTAACTGCAGCTCTAACTCACAGCACGTGGAGACAGAGCTTCCAGTTAACCTCATCATCTTACTGCAGCTCTAACTCACAGCACATGGAGACAGAGCTTCCAGTTAACCTCATCCTCTTACTGCAGCTGTAAGTCACGAAACATCTGAATATGACAAAATACCTCTCACCGATACCTGAGTGTGATAATACACCACCTACACCTGAAAGTGCAATAATACACCCTAACTACACCTGAATGTGTCTTACAACACCCACCTACACCAGAAAGGTTCCAGAGACATTAAAGTATAAATAAACAATAGTGTCAGTATGAACCTGTTTAATTACCTTGGATCTCCTGTAGATTCTCCTCTGAAGACAAGTGGAAGATCCATTGAATGATCACTCTTCATAGACAGACAGCTGGGTACAGGTGACCCTGCTCTTCCCTCCTGGATCCTGTGAACAAAACATGGAGACAGAGCTTCCAGTTAACCTCATTTTTGTTCTGCAGCTCTAACTCACAGCACATGGAGACAGAGCTTCCAGTTAACCTCATCCTCTTACTGCAGCTCTAACTCACAGCACATGGAGACAGAGCTTCCAGTTAACCTCATCCACTTACTGCAGCTCTAACTCACAGCACATGGATACAGAGCTTCCAGTCAACCTGATCCTCTTACTGCAGCTCTAACTCACAGCACATGGAGACAGAGCTTCCAGTTAACCTCATCCTCTTACTGCAGCTCTAACTCACAGCACATGGAGAAAGAACTTCCAGTGAACCTCATCCTCTTACTGCAGCTCTAACTCACGGCACATGGAGACAGAGCTTCCAGTTAACCTCATCCTCTTACTGCAGCTCTAACTCACAGCAAATGGAGAAAGAGCTTCCAGTGAACCTCATCCTCTTACTGCAGCTCTAACTCACGGCACATGGAGACAGAGCTTCCAGTTAACCTAATCCTCTTACTGCAGCTCTAACTCACAGCACATGGAGAAAGAGCTTCCAGTGAACCTCATCCTCTTACTGCAGCTCTAACTCACGGCACATGGAGACAGAGCTTCCAGTTAACCTCATCCTCTTACTGCAGCTCTAACTCACAGCACATGGAGACAGAGCTTCCAGTTAACCTCATCCTCGTTCTGCAGCTCTAACTCACAGCACATGGAGACAGAGCTTCCAGTTAACCTCATCCTCTTACTGCAGCTCTAACTCACAGCACATGGAGACAGAGCTTCCAGTGAACCTCATCCTCTTACTGCAGCTCTAACTAACAGCACAAGGAGACAGAGCTCCCAGTTAACCTCATCCTCTTACTGCAGCTCTAACTCACAGAACATGGAGACAGAGCTTCCAGTTCACCTCATCCTCGAACTGAAGCTCTAACTCACAGCACATGGAGACAGAGCTCCCAGTTAACCTCATCCTCTTACTGCATCTCTAACTCACAGCACAAAGAGACAGAGCTTCCAGTGAACCTCATCCTCTTACTGCAGCTCTAACTAACAGCACATGGAGACAGAGCTTCCAGTGAACCTCATCCTCTTACTGCAGCTCTAACTAACAGCACAAGGAGACAGAGCTCCCAGTTAACCTCATCCTCTAACTGCAGCTCTAACTCACAGCACATGGAGACAGAGCTTCCAGTTAACCTCATCCTCTTACTGAAGCTCTAACTCACAGCACATGGAGACAGAGCTTCCAGTTAACCTCATCCTCTTACTGCACCTCTAACTCACAGCACAAAGAGACAGAGCTTCCAGTGAACCTCATCCTCTTACTGCAGCTCTAACTAACAGCACAAGGAGACAGAGCTCCCAGTTAACCTCATCCTCTAACTGCAGCTCTAACTCACAGCACATGGAGACAGAGTTTCCAGTTAACCTCATCCTCTTACTGCAGCTCTAACTCACAGCACATGGAGACAGAGCTTCCAGTTAACCTCATCCTCTTACTGCAGCTCTAACTCACAGCACATGGAGAAAGAACTTCCAGTGAACCTCATCCTCTTACTGCAGCTCTAACTCACGGCACATGGAGACAGAGCTTCCAGTTAACCTCATCCTCTTACTGCAGCTCTAACTCACAGCAAATGGAGAAAGAGCTTCCAGTGAACCTCATCCTCTTACTGCAGCTCTAACTCACGGCACATGGAGACAGAGCTTCCAGTTAACCTCATCCTCTTACTGCAGCTCTAACTCACAGCACATGGAGAAAGAGCTTCCAGTGAACCTCATCCTCTTACTGCAGCTCTAACTCACGGCACATGGAGACAGAGCTTCCAGTTAACCTCATCCTCTTACTGCAGCTCTAACTCACAGCACATGGAGACAGAGCTTCCAGTTAACCTCATCCTCGTTCTGCAGCTCTAACTCACAGCACATGGAGACAGAGCTTCCAGTTAACCTCATCCTCTTACTGCAGCTCTAACTCACAGCACATGGAGACAGAGCTTCCAGTGAAACTCATCCTCTTACTGCAGCTCTAACTAACAGCACAAGGAGACAGAGCTCCCAGTTAACCTCATCCTCTAACTGCAGCTCTAACTCACAGCACATGGAGACAGAGCTTCCAGTTAACCTAATCCTCTTACTGCAACTCTAACTCACAGCACATGGAGACAGAGCTTCCAGTTAACCTCATCCTCGTTCTGCAGCTCTAACTCACAGCACATGGAGACAGAGCTTCCAGTTAACCTCATCCTCTTACTGCAGCTCTAACTCACAGCACATGGAGACAGAGCTTCCAGTTAACCTCATCCTCTTACTGCAGCTCTAACTCACAGCACATGGAGACAGAGCTTCCAGTCAACCTGATCCTCTTACTGCAGCTCTAACTCACAGCACATGGAGACAGAGCTTCCAGTTAACCTCATCCTCTTACTGCAGCTCTAACTCACAGCACATGGAGACAGAGCTTCCAGTTAACCTCATCCTCTTACTGCAGCTCTAACTCACAGCACATGGAGAAAGAGCTTCCAGTGAACCTCATCCTCTTACTGCAGCTCTAACTCACGGCACATGGAGACAGAGCTTCCAGTTAACCTCATCCTCTTACTGCAGCTCTAACTCACAGCACATGGAGAAAGAGCTTCCAGTGAACCTCATCCTCTTACTGCAGCTCTAACTCACGGCACATGGAGACAGAGCTTCCAGTTAACCTCATCCTCTTACTGCAGCTCTAACTCACAGCACATGGAGAAAGAGCTTCCAGTGAACCTCATCCTCTTACTGCAGCTCTAACTCACGGCACATGGAGACAGAGCTTCCAGTTAACCTCATCCTCTTACTGCAGCTCTAACTCACGGCACATGGAGACAGAGCTTCCAGTTAACCTCATCCTCTTACTGCAGCTCTAACTCACAGCACATGGAGACAGAGCTTCCAGTTAACCTCATCCTCGTTCTGCAGCTCTAACTCACAGCACATGGAGACAGAGCTTCCAGTTAACCTCATCCTCTTACTGCAGCTCTAACTCACAGCACATGGAGACCGAGCTTCCAGTTAACCTCATCCTCTTACTGCAGCTCTAACTCACAGCACATGGAGACAGAGCTTCCAGTGAACCTCATCCTCTTACTGCAGCTCTAACTAACAGCACAAGGAGACAGAGCTCCCAGTTAACCTCATCCTCTAACTGCAGCTCTAACTCACAGCACATGGAGACAGAGTTTCCAGTTAACCTCATCCTCTTACTGCAGCTCTAACTCACAGCACATGGAGACAGAGCTTCCAGTTAACCTCATCCTCTTACTGCACCTCTAAATCACAGCACATGGAGACAGAGCTTCCAGTTTACCTCATCCTCTTACTGCAGCTCTAACTCACAGCACATGGAGACAGAGCTTCCAGTTAACCTCATCCTCTTACTGCAGCTCTAACTCACAGCACATGGACAGAGCTTCCATTTAACCTCATCCTCTTACTGCAGCTGTAAGTCACGAAACATCTGAATATGACAAAATACCTCTCACCGATACCTGAGTGTGATAATACACCACCTACACCTGAAAGTGCAATAATACACCCTAACTACACCTGAATGTGTCTTACAACACCCACCTACACCAGAAAGGTTCCAGAGACATTAAAGTATAAATAAACAATAGTGTCAGTATGAACCTGTTTAATTACCTTGGATCTCCTGTAGATTCTCCTCTGAAGACAAGTGGAAGATCCATTGAATGATCACTCTTCATAGACAGACAGCTGGGTACAGGTGACCCTGCTCTTCCCTCCTGGATCCTGTGAACAAAACTTGGAGACAGAGCTTCCAGTTAACCTCATCCTCGTTCTGCACCTCTAACTCACAGCACAAGGAGACAGAGCTTCCAGTTAACCTCATCCTCTTACTGCAGCTCTAACTCACAGCACATGGAGACAGAGCTTCCAGTCAACCTGAACCTCTTACTGCAGCTCTAACTCACAGCACATGGAGACAGAGCTTCCAGTTAACCTCATCCTCTTACTGCAGCTCTAACTCACAGCACATGGAGACAGAGCTTCCAGTCAACCTGAACCTCTTACTGCAGCTCTAACTCACAGCACATGGAGACAGAGCTTCCAGTTAACCTCATCCTCTTACTGCAGCTCTAACTCACAGCACATGGAGACAGAGCTTCCAGTTAACCTCATCCTCTTACTGCAGCTCTAACTCACAGCACATGGAGAAAGAGCTTCCAGTGAACCTCATCCTCTTACTGCAGCTCTAACTCACGGCACATGGAGACAGAGCTTCCAGTTAACCTCATCCTCTTACTGCAGCTCTAACTCACAACACATGGAGAAAGAGCTTCCAGTGAACCTCATCCTCTTACTGCAGCTCTAACTCACGGCACATGGAGACAGAGCTTCCAATTAACCTCATCCTCTTACTGCAGCTCTAACTCACAGCACATGGAGAAAGAGCTTCCAGTGAACCTCATCCTCTTACTGCAGCTCTAACTCACGGCACATGGACAGAGCTTCCAGTTAACCTCATCCTCTTACTGCAGCTCTAACTCACAGCACATGGAGACAGAGCTTCCAGTTAACCTCATCCTCATTCTGCAGCTCTAACTCACAGCACATGGAGACAGAGCTTCCAGTTAACCTCATCCTCTTACTGCAGCTCTAACTCACAGCACATGGAAACAGAGCTTCCAGTTAACCTCATCCTCTTACTGCAGCTCTAACTCACAGCACATGGAGACAGAGCTTCCAGTTAACCTCATCCTCTAACTGCAGCTCTAACTCACAGCACGTGGAGACAGAGCTTCCAGTTAACCTCATCATCTTACTGCAGCTCTAACTCACAGCACATGGAGACAGAACTTCCAGTTAACCTCATCCTCTTACTGCAGCTGTAAGTCACGAAACATCTGAATATGACAAAATACCTCTCACCGATACCTGAGTGTGATAATACACCACCTACACCTGAAAGTGCAATAATACACCCTAACTACACCTGAATGTGTCTTACAACACCCACCTACACCAGAAAGGTTCCAGAGACATTAAAGTATAAATAAACAATAGTGTCAGTATGAACCTGTTTAATTACCTTGGATCTCCTGTAGATTCTCCTCTGAAGACAAGTGGAAGATCCATTGAATGATCACTCTTCATAGACAGACAGCTGGGTACAGGTGACCCTGCTCTTCCCTCCTGGATCCTGTGAACAAAACATGGAGACAGAGCTTCCAGTTAACCTCATCCTCGTTCTGCAGCTCTAACTCACAGCACATGGAGACAGAGCTTCCAGTCAACCTGATCCTCTTACTGCAGCTCTAACTCACAGCACATGGAGACAGAGCTTCCAGTTAACCTCATCCTCTTACTGCAGCTCTAACTCACAGCACATGGAGAAAGAGCTTCCAGTGAACCTCATCCTCTTACTGCAGCTCTAACTCACGGCACATGGACAGAGCTTCCAGTTAACCTCATCCTCTTACTGCAGCTCTAACTCACAGCAAATGGAGAAAGAGCTTCCAGTGAACCTCATCATCTTACTGCAGCTCTAACTCACGGCACATGGAGACAGAGCTTCCAGTTAACCTCATCCTCTTACTGCAGCTCTAACTCACAGCACATGGAGAAAGAGCTTCCAGTGAACCTCATCCTCTTACTGCAGCTCTAACTCACGGCACATGGAGACAGAGCTTCCAGTTAACCTCATCCTCTTACTGCAGCTCTAACTCACAGCACATGGAGACAGAGCTTCCAGTTAACCTCATCCTCGTTCTGCAGCTCTAACTCACAGCACATGGAGACAGAGCTTCCAGTTAACCTCATCCTCTTACTGCAGCTCTAACTCACAGCACATGGAGACAGAGCTTCCAGTGAACCTCATCCTCTTACTGCAGCTCTAACTAACAGCACAAGGAGACAGAGCTCCCAGTTAACCTCATCCTCTAACTGCAGCTCTAACTCACAGCACATGGAGACAGAGCTTCCAGTTAACCTCATCCTCTTACTGAAGCTCTAACTCACAGCACATGGAGACAGAGCTTCCAGTTAACCTCATCCTCTTACTGCATCTCTAACTAACAGCACAAAGAGACAGAGCTTCCAGTGAACCTCATCCTCTTACTGCAGCTCTAACTAACAGCACATGGAGACAGAGCTTCCAGTGAACCTCATCCTCTTACTGCAGCTCTAACTAACAGCACAAGGAGACAGAGCTCCCAGTTAACCTCATCCTCTAACTGCAGCTCTAACTCACAGCACATGGAGACAGAGCTTCCAGTTAACCTCATCCTCTTACTGAAGCTCTAACTCACAGCACATGGAGACAGAGCTTCCAGTTAACCTCATCCTCTTACTGCACCTCTAACTCACAGCACAAAGAGACAGAGCTTCCAGTGAACCTCATCCTCTTACTGCAGCTCTAACTAACAGCACAAGGAGACAGAGCTCCCAGTTAACCTCATCCTCTAACTGCAGCTCTAACTCACAGCACATGGAGACAGAGTTTCCAGTTAACCTCATCCTCTTACTGCAGCTCTAACTCACAGCACATGGAGACAGAGCTTCCAGTTAACCTCATCCTCTTACTGCAGCTCTAACTCACAGCACATGGAGACAGAGCTTCCAGTTAACCTCATCCTCTTACTGCAGCTCTAACTCACAGCACATGGAGACAGAGCTTCCAGTTAACCTCATCCTCTTACTGCAGCTCTAACTCACAGCACATGGAGACAGAGCTTCCAGTTAACCTCATCCTCTTACTGCAGCTCTAACTCACAGCACATGGAGACAGAGCTTCCAGTTAACCTCATCCTCGTTCTGCAGCTCTAACTCACAGCACATGGAGACAGAGCTTCCAGTTAACCTCATCCCTTTACTGCAGCTCTAACTCACAGCACATGGAGACAGAGCTTCCAGTTAACCTCATCCTCTTACTGCAGCTCTAACTCACAGCACATGGAGACAGAGCTTCCAGTTAACCTCATCATCTTACTGCAGCTCTAACTCACAGCACATGGAGACAGAGCTTCCAGTGAACCTCATCCTCTTACTGCAGCTATAACTAACAGCACATGGAGACAGAGCTCCCAGTTCACCTCATCCTCGAACTGAAGCTCTAACTCACAGCACATGGAGACAGAGCTCCCAGTTAACCTCATCCTCTTACTGCATCTCTAACTCACAGCACATGGACAGAGCTTCCTGTTAACCTCATCCTCTTACTCCAGCTCTAACTCACAGCACGTGGAGACAGAGCTTCCAGTTAACCTCATCATCTTACTGCAGCTCTAACTCACAGCACATGGACAGAGCTTCCATTTAACCTCATCCTCTTACTGCAGCTGTAAGTCACGAAACATCTGAATATGACAAAATACCTCTCACCGATACCTGAGTGTGATAATACACCACCTACACCTGAAAGTGCAATAATACACCCTAACTACACCTGAATGTGTCTTACAACACCCACCTACACCAGAAAGGTTCCAGAGACATTAAAGTATAAATAAACAATAGTGTCAGTATGAACCTGTTTAATTACCTTGGATCTCCTGTAGATTCTCCTCTGAAGACAAGTGGAAGATCCATTGAATGATCACTCTTCATAGACAGACAGCTGGGTACAGGTGACCCTGCTCTTCCCTCCTGGATCCTGTGAACAAAACATGGAGACAGAGCTTCCAGTTAACCTCATCCTCGTTCTGCAGCTCTAACTCACAGCACAAGGAGACAGAGCTTCCAGTTAACCTCATCCTCTTACTGCAGCTCTAACTCACAGCACATGGAGACAGAACTTCCAGTTAACCTCATCCTCTTACTGCAGCTCTAACTCACAGCACATGGAGACAGAGCTTCCAGTCAACCTGAACCTCTTACTGCAGCTCTAACTCACAGCACATGGAGACAGAGCTTCCAGTTAACCTCATCCTCTTACTGCAGCTCTAACTCACAGCACATGGAGAAAGAGCTTCCAGTGAACCTCATCCTCTTACTGCAGCTCTAACTCACGGCACATGGAGACAGAGCTTCCAGTTAACCTCATCCTCTTACTGCAGCTCTAACTCACAGCACATGGAGAAAGAGCTTCCAGTGAACCTCATCCTCTTACTGCAGCTCTAACTCACGGCACATGGAGACAGACCTTCCAGTTAACCTCATCCTCTTACTGCAGCTCTAACTCACAGCACATGGAGAAAGAGCTTCCAGTGAACCTCATCCTCTTACTGCAGCTCTAACTCACGGCACATGGAGACAGAGCTTCCAGTTAACCTCATCCTCTTACTGCAGCTCTAACTCACAGCACATGGAGACAGAGCTTCCAGTTAACCTCATCCTCATTCTGCAGCTCTAACTCACAGCACATGGAGACAGAGCTTCCAGTTAACCTCATCCTCTTACTGCAGCTCTAACTCAAAGCACATGGAGACAGAGCTTCCAGTGAACCTCATCCTCTTACTGCAGCTCTAACTAACAGCACAAGGAGACAGAGCTCCCAGTTAACCTCATCCTCTAACTGCAGCTCTAACTCACAGCACATGGACAGGGTTTCCAGTTAACCTCATCCTCTTACTGCAGCTCTAACTCACAGCACATGGAGACAGAGCTTCCAGTTAACCTCATCCTCTTACTGCAGCTCTAACTCACGGCACATGGAGACAGAGCTTCCAGTTAACCTCATCCTCTTACTGCAGCTCTAACTCACAGCACATGGAGAAAGAGCTTCCAGTGAACCTCATCCTCTTACTGCAGCTCTAACTCACGGCACATGGAGACAGAGCTTCCAGTTAACCTCATCCTCTTACTGCAGCTCTAACTCACAGCACATGGAGAAAGAGCTTCCAGTTAACCTCATCCTCTTACTGCAGCTCTAACTCACAGCAAATGGAGAAAGAGCTTCCAGTTAACCTCATCCTCTTACTGCAGCTCTAACTCACAGCACATGGACAGAGCTTCCAGTTAACCTCATCCTCTTACTGCAGCTCTAACTCACAGCACATGGAGACAGAGCTTCCAGTTGACCTCATCCTCTTACTGCAGCTCTAAGTTACGGCACATTTGAATATGACATAATACACCACACCTACACCTGAAAGGTGCCAGTGACATTGAAGTATAAAAAAACAGTAGTGTCAATTTGAACCTGTTTAATTACCTTGGATCTCCTGTAGATTCTCCTCTGAAGACAAGTGGAAGATCCATTGAATGATCACTCTTCATAGACAGACAGCTGGGTACAGGTGACCCTGCTCTTTCCTCCTGGATCCTGTGAACAAAACATGGAGACAGAACTTCCAGTTAACCTCATCCTCGTTCTGCAGCTCTAACTCACAGCACATGGAGACAGAGCTTCCAGTTAACCTCATCCTCTTACTGCAGCTCTAACTCACAGCACATGGAGACAGAGTTTCCAGTTAACCTCATCCTCTTACTGCAGCTCTAACTCACAGCACATGGAGACAGAGTTTCCAGTTAACCTCATCCTCTTACTGCAGCTCTAAC
Organism: Ilyophis sp. 1 JC-2022; assembly: GCA_022702515.1. Classification (NCBI taxonomy): domain Eukaryota; kingdom Metazoa; phylum Chordata; class Actinopteri; order Anguilliformes; family Synaphobranchidae; genus Ilyophis; species Ilyophis sp. 1 JC-2022. Next base: position 109,721,194 of record CM040396.1, read on the forward strand.
TCACAGCACATGGAGACAGAGCTTCCAGTTAACCTCATCCTCTTACTGCAGCTCTAACTCACAGCACATGGAGACAGAGCTTACAGTTAACCTCATCCTCTTACTGCAGCTCTAACTCACAGCACATGGACAGCGCTTCCAGTTAACCTCATCCTCTTACTGCAGCTCTAACTCACAGCACATGGAGACAGAGCTTCCAGTTAACCTCATCCTCTTACTGCAGCTCTAACTCACAGCACATGGAGACAGAGCTTCCAGTTAACCTCATCCTCTAACTGCAGAGCTGCATTTGAATAGTAAAAAAAACAGCTTTTTAATTTCCTTGCAACTGTTCCTTGACCTCGACAGAAAACGTCATCGGGGTCAAAAAAAAGTTGGAAGGAGAGATTTACAAGAAATCTAGCGTAACTGTAGAATTCAAACTTCAATCTCTACCTTGCGTCGTGTTGCGACGTCCAGTCGTATTTGACGTGACTGTTTAGTGAACTCCAACTTCATGAAAAATTATGACAAAAGGTGCATCGTTGCTGTCTGCATTTCACTTGAACTGTTCCATTTTATCTCGGCGAAATTTAGCCTGTTAACAAATTTTGTGTATTGTCTGATTGTGTCATTGTTTGTTTACTTTCTATTATAAGCAAATACTAACCAACAATACTAGCTATTCACATTTAGATTTCTGGCATTTCTGAGATGTTCGCCTTGTTGTTTGAATTTGGTAATTCGGTACGTTCAGGAAAACTCAGATGCTTATGAAAACATTGGCGGCATTGCATTGTGGGGCGTGAATACTACCTTCCATCTGAAAAGAATAGTCCAGAGCATCCTTTGTGAAAAGACGGATAAAAGGAATCATGAAGCTCCTTTCTTTTTTTTTGACATTACAGGCATTTAGCAGCTTTATCCAGAGCGACTTACACAACTTTTTTTTTACATATTATTCATTTATACAGCTGGATATATACTGAAGCGATTCAGGTTAAGTACCTTGCTCAAGGGTACAACGGCAGTGTCCTACCTGGGAATCAAACCTGCAACCATTGCGTTACAAGGTCAGTTCCTTAACCATTACACTACACTGCCACTACCTTCTCAATATAAGAAATAGAGTGCTCCAGTCATGACGTATTTTTGTAGGCCAATTGGGAGGTTTCTTCCGAGCATGGGTTCCCTCGCCGATTTCCAATGGGGTTTTAACATGGGGTTTTTGTAGGGTTGAATTTTGGAAACCCTACAAAATGGTCGATACCCTAAATAATGCACTATATAGTGAATAGTAAATAGTGCACTATATAGTGAATAGTAAATAGTGCACTATATAGTGAATAGGGAGCGATTTCAGACACAGGACATTTGGTCATTAAATTTCTTATTCTTGTATTTTTACCTCTTTCTCTCAGGGCTGTTGGCTCCATCTTTGGTCTCTGGCTTCCCTGAGAAACTCATTTTAGAAACAGCGCCCCCTATCTCAGGAGACTAGAATGTCAGAGCAGATAAGACCACAAGTGACTTCGGCCACAAATTAGCCAACCTGTAAACACACAAAATGAGAACATGCTCAACACACACAGACACACTCACACACAGAGAGACACACAGATACACACTCATACACACAGACACACGCACACACAGAGAGACACACAGATACACACACACACAGAGAGACACACAGATACACACTCATACACACAGACACACGCACACACAGAGAGACACACAGATACACACTCATACACACAGACACGCTCACACAGAGAGACACACAGATACACACTCATACACACAGACACTCACACACAGAGAGACACACAGATACACACTCATACACAGAGAGACACACAGATACACACTCATACACACAGACACGCTCACACACAGAGAGACACACAGATACACACTCATACACACAGACACTCACACACAGAGAGACACACAGATACAGACTCATACACAGAGACACACTCACACACAGAGAGACACACAGATACACACTCATACACACAGACACACTCACACACAGAGAGACACACAGATACACACTCATACACACAGACACGCTCACACAGAGACACACAGATACACACTCATACACACAGACACACTCACACACAGAGAGACACACAGATACACACTCATACACACAGACACACTCACACACAGAGAGACACACAGATACACACTCATACACAGAGACACACTCACACACAGAGAGACACACAGATACACACTCATACACACAGACACACTCACACAGAGAGACACACAGATACACACTCATACACACAGACACACGCACACACAGAGAGACACACAGATACACACTCATACACACAGACACACGCACACACAGAGAGACACACAGATACACACTCAAACACACAGACACACACACACACAGAGAGACACACAGATACACACTCATACACACAGACACACTCACACACAGAGAGACACACTGATACACACTCATACACACAGACACTCACACACAGAGACACACAGATACACACTCATACACACAGACACTCACACACAGAGAGACACACAGATACACACTCATACACACAGACACTCACACACAGAGAGACACACAGATACACACTCATACACACAGACACACTCACACACAGAGAGACACACAGATACACACTCATAAACACAGACACGCGCACACACAGAGAGACACACAGATACACACTCATACACACAGACACACTCACACACAGAGAGACACACAGATACACACTCATACACACAGACACACTCACACACAGAGAGACACACTGATACACACTCATACACACAGACACACTCACACAGAGAGACACACAGATACACACTCATACACACACAGATACACACTCACACAGAGAGACACACAGATACACACTCATAAACACAGACACACGCACACACAGATACACACTCATACACACAGACACACGCACACACAGAGACACACAGATACACACTCATAAACACAGACACACGCACACACAGATACACACTCATACACACAGACACTCACACACAGAGAGACACACAGATACACACTCATAAACACAGACACACGCAGATACACACTCATACACACAGACACTCACACACAGAGAGACACACAGATACACACTCACACACACTCATACACACAGACACACGCACACACAGAGAGACACACAGATACACACTCATAAACACAGACACACGCACACACAGAGAGACACACAGATACACACTCATAAACACAGACACACGCACACACAGAGAGACACACAGATACACACTCATAAACACAGACACACGCACACACAGATACACACTCATACACACAGACACTCACACACAGAGAGACACACAGATACACACTCATACACACACTCATACACACAGACACACTCACACACAGAGAGACACACAGATACACACTCATACACACAGACACGCGCACACACAGAGACTGTCGTGAACACAGGGCTTTTATCAGATGCTGTATTGAACACAGGGTTTTTATCAGATGCTGTAATGAACACAGGGCTTTTATCAGACGCTGTAGTGAACACAGGGCTTTTATCAGATGCTGTAGTGAACACAGGGCTTCTATCAGATGCTATAATGAACACAGGGCTTTTATCAGATGCTGTAATGAACACAGGGTTTTTATCAGATGCTGTAGTTAACACAGGGTTTTTATCAGACGCTGTAGTGAACACAGGGCTTTTATCAGATGCTGTAGTGAACACAGGGCTTTTATCAGATGCTGTAGTGAACACAGGGCTTTTATCAGATGCTGTAGTGAACACAGGGCTTTTATCAGATGCTGTAGTGAACACAGGGCTTTTATCAGATGCTATAATGAACACAGGGCTTTTTTATCAGATGCTGTAGTGAACACAGGGCTTTTATCAGATGCTGTAGTGAACACAGGGCTTTTATCAGATGCTGTAGTGAACACAGGGCTTTTATCAGATGCTGTAGTGAACACAGTGCTTCTATCAGATGCTTTTTATCAGATTTCCAGTGATACCAACGGTTGCCCACACTCCTCCTCTCATACAAAACAGCACACTTAGAGCCCTTCTCAAAACAGCCCACTTAGAGCCCTTCTAAAAACAGCACACTTAGAGCCCTTCTCAAATCAACACACTTAGAGCCCTTCTCAAATCAGCACACGTAGAGCCCTTCTCAAAACAGAGAGCAAGCTTGATCTTTATTACTCTCTCATCAGGAGAGGCTAACTGGACATCACCTGCAGACCCCTGTAAGGGGGGAAATCACATTGGGAGGGGCACATACACAACCACTTTAACCACTGATTGATGACCATCACAAAACTGACTGCACTCCATGGACAGACTCTTAATGCCAACCTGGAGAGGTATGGGGTCTGTGAGCTGTTTTCCACAGAGAGCCACTATACACATCTTTAACAATGACAATAAACACTTGAGTTAAATGCATTTTGTAGTGTATGGACCTATATTTATTAGCGCAGTAATACACCCCCTGTGTTTTACAACATAGCCACCGGGTGTTACGCGGATGTATACCGCTGGTTCTCTGTAACAGTACGTCCCGAAGTAAGCACGTTAATTGATGCTCAGAGTCTGTCTCTGATTTAATTATGTAGTTGTTACAAACACAACACATTTCCTCTTGTGAGCCGATCATAACATTGTGAGCCAAAGTACCAAAAGCATCTCGGAAATCCAGAAAGACTGAATACAGCCGACAGGATTCATGCTTGAAATCATCAATCCCTGTTTTAAGACAAAGCACAAGCTCATTCATTCCCTGCCTGTTGATATAGGCCTTCTGCTTTTGGGAGAAGATATTAGCCTCTACCAGCCATGGAAGGACCCAGGCTAGAATACACTTCATCAACACTTTATAGATGGGAGGGAGGAGAGATATATCTCTCCATGTTGATGGATCATTAGGCATATTGTCTTTTTTGGGGATTCTGTGCACTATGACATACACACAGATACACATTCATACACACTCATACACACAGATACACACTCATACACACAGATACACTCATACACACAGATACATACTGATACACACAGATACACACTCATACCCACAGATACACACTCATACACACAGATACATACTCATACACACAGATACACACTCATACCCACAGATACACACTCATACACACATATACATACTCATACACACTCATACACACAGATACACACTCATACACACAGATACACACTCATACACACAGACACACTCATACACACAGATACACACTCATACACACAGACACATTTTAGCGCTCACAAGTAATCTAGAATTAAAAATTGACTGTAAACACTATACTCACCTCAAAAATCTATGGCACCCTTGGTAAAGGTGAACAACTGTATTGTATAAATAATGTCAGTTTAAACAATATATTGATTGAAAATTCTTCAGTGTGATACCAGATGGACCATAGAGTTCAGTGAGATGGACCCTAATCCCTCATATTAGAGAAGTGAGTCAGTAGTGCCTCTATGTCTGGCTATTATTCAAATAGCTGTCATGTCCATGAATGTGGTTTTCTAGCTTGACAAGAGAAATTTTACCGGTGCTTTATGTGCATAATGTAGCCTTGACTCGCATTAACATGGTGCTGCTTTTCACTGGATTTGAGATTACAGGCTTTTTACATGTCGGCTACAGCTAAATACTGCCACCTTGTGGTACAAAAATATACACAAAATTAATTCAATTCTTGTGACTAAAGTAGTTGTTGAATTTTATGTTAGTGAAACTAGTACGAATTCAATACAATAGGATTCAAACGGGCACAGCATTTCACAAACGCACTTCACTAACCGCCGACTTTACTAAATAGACACACTTTTATTCGGCTGTGCTTTCCCGCGGTACTTTAATTTATTTACCTTTATATTTACTTAGCTATATATATATCTTTATCAAAATTTAGCTTAGTCTACTATTTTAATCATACGACACGGTAGTCTATATGTGACGTCCGTCATCTCCAACGAGGTAAAATTCGTCATAATATAGGCAGATCATGAAAAAGAATACCGCAAAAAAACCTTTTAAAATGTAAATATAAATGAACCAACTTTTTTGTTTTTGAAAAAATACTTTTGAAAATATTTCGAAAATATCCTGGGCCTATTACACCTACATTGCGCCATTTTGTCGGTTTTCTGTTTTAAGCGTGAATTAAGCGTGTTAGTGCGATTATACTCGCAGATTCCCATTCCTCCCCACACCCCTTCACCTTTAGCTTCTCTTCTCTCCATCCCACTCCACACCAGGCTACTTACTCCGTTCTTTTATTCCATTTTATTCCTTCTTTTACTCTCGTGTTTCTCATCCGTCTGTGAAATGGCGTTTGAGTTTGAAATACTTTCAGTTTCACAATGACAGGCAACAGGAAGAGTTAACACCACCCTTCAGCCCTAAAGCCCTCCTGCGTTTCTCTTTTTGAGTGATTATTCATACCAGCATGTAAGCAGACACACATTACGTTCCGATTCTGAGCATTGGCTCATGTTGGTTGATCTGACCATAGCTACTGGACAAACAGGCATGTGCTGCGTTGTAAAATCGCATGTATTAGTGATGTGTCGGTCGCGAATGAAACGGCTCTTAGAGTCGGCTCTTTGAAGTGAACGACGGTAGCCGGCTCCTGCCTGTCTGGGAGCCGGATCCGCTTTTTTATTTATTTATTTATTTATTCTCTACTTTTTTCTGTTCAAGCCGCACGTGATTGGTCAACTACACGACGTGTTAATTGTGTGTGTCCGCACTGAGCAGGAGGGGGAGGGGCGGGGTTACAGACACAGCTGAGCACGCAGAGACGGAGAAACAGGAGACGAGAGAGAACGCTGCTACAGAAGAGACAAGACAACACGCTGGAAAGTCGGGAAAATGAGTGACAGCAGGAAACGGAGTAGAATTTGGACGCATTTCAATAGAATAGACAATACAAAGGCAGAGTGTAGATTGTGCAAGATAAAAATATCATATCGAGCAGGCTCCACAAACAACTTACACAGGCACATAAGAACTGCACATCCAATAGTGCAGTTGGAAGAAAAGAGACAAGCTAGCGAAAGTGAGGGTGGCAGTACGTCTACTGCAACTGTTGCTGCTGCTGCAGTGTCTACAGCGTCAATTTCATCCGGTACACCACCACAACCTCCTAGACCTACAGCCCAGAGCTCTATGAGCCAGTTTGTGCAAAAGGCTTTGAGCCGGGTAAAACAGAACATAGTTGACGAGGAATTAGCTCAAATGATAGCACTTGATTTTCAACCATTTTCAATCGTGGATGACAAAGGATTCAGAAGCTATACGCACGCTCTCAATCCAATGTATGTAATTCCAAGCAGGAAAACACTCATCCCAAGCCTATAGGACAGAGAACGTGCTTCACTACAAGAACAGATTTAAAAAGCCACAGCAGTTTGCCTAAACTTCCGGACATCCCGAACCACCACATCCTACATGTCAGTTACATGCCACTTTGTTGAAGACTACAAAATGGTGTCCTGTCTTCTGGATTGTTTTGAGTTCAGGGACAGACACACATCTGAGAACTTAGCAGAGGAGCTGCTCAAAGTGGCAAAAGAGCGGGACGTGGAAAACAAAGTGGTTTGCTGTGTTACCGACAACGCAGCTAACATAACAAAAGCAATTCAAATCCTGAAATGGTCCCACCGCCCATGTCTTGCACACACAATCAACTTGATTGTAAGAGATGCTCTGAAGGTGATGAAGCCCACTGTGGACAAAGTGAAGGCGATAGTGGAATCTTTCCATAGGAGCACAACAGCCACAGCGAAGCTCAAATCTACCCAACAACAGATGGGCGTGCCTGAGCTGAGGCTCAAACAAGAGTGTGTAACTAGGTGGAACTCAACCTTTCATATGTTAAAAGGGATTCTGGAGTCCAGGGATGCAGTCGTCTCTACCTTGGCTGTTATAAATGCAGCTGTTGATCCTCCAAGCCAAGAGGACTGGGAGGTACTGAACGAGGCATGCACTGTTCTGGAGCCGTTTGAGCAGGTCACAGTGGAGATCAGTGCAGACAGGTACAGTGTACAAATGTTATCACATTATTATTATTATTATTATTATTCAATTATTATCATTTTTATTAGTTGTTGTTGTTGCATTATTGGTATGAAAAGCAGATTAGACATGAACGGAAATAATAATATACAGTATACTGCACAATAAAACAAAGCATAATTTTAACAGTTATTGTTTACTCTTTTTCAGCTACAGTATGTTACAGCCTCCACAATGCTAATCCTGTGCAAGGGTCTGCAGAGTGACAGCTGAGCACCAGACCAGAGTAACCACGGGGAAAGTGACAGAGTTAGGGACAGCTGAGCACCAGACCAGAGTAACCACGGGGGAAAGTGACAGAGTTAGAGACAGCTGAGCACCAGACCAGAGTAACCATGGGGAAAGTGACAGAGTTAGGGACAGCTGAGCACCAGACCACAGTAACCACAGGGGAAAGTGACAGAGTTAGTGACAGCTGAGCACCAGACCAGAGTAACCACGGGGAAAGTGACAGAGTTAGGGACAGCTGAGCACCAGACCACAGTAACCACAGGGGAAAGTGACAGAGTTAGTGACAGCTGAGCACCAGACCAGAGTAACCACGGGGAAAGTGACAGAGTTAGTGACAGCTGAGCACCAGACCAGAGTAACCACAGGGAAAGTGACAGAGTTAGTGACAGCTGAGCACCAGACCAGAGTAACCACAGGGAAAGTGACAGAGTTAGTGACAGCTGAGCACCAGACCAGAGTAACCATGGGGAAAGTGACAGTTAGGGACAGCTGAGCACCAGACCAGAGTAACCATGGGGAAAGTGACAGAGTTAGTGACAGCTGAGCACCAGACCAGAGTAACCACAGGGAAAGTGACAGAGTTAGTGACAGCTGAGCACCAGACCAGAGTAACCACAGGGAAAGTGACAGAGTTAGTGACAGCTGAGCACCAGACCAGAGTAACCACAGGGAAAGTGACAGAGTTAGTGACAGCTGAGCACCAGACCAGAGTAACCACGGGGAAAGTGACAGAGTTAGAGACAGCTGAGCACCAGACCAGAGTAACCATGGGGAAAGTGACAGAGTTAGTGACAGCTGAGCACCAGACCAGAGTAACCACGGGGAAAGTGACAGAGTTAGTGACAGCTGAGCACCAGACCAGAGTAACCACGGGGAAAGTGACAGAGTTAGTGACAGCTGAGCACCAGACCAGAGTAACCACGGGGAAAGTGACAGAGTTAGTGACAGCTGAGCACCAGACCAGAGTAACCACGGGGAAAGTGACAGAGTTAGTGACAGCTGAGCACCAGACCAGAGTAACCACAGGGAAAGTGACAGAGTTAGTGACAGCTGAGCACCAGACCAGAGTAACCACGGGGAAAGTGACAGAGTTAGTGACAGCTGAGCACCAGACCAGAGTAACCACGGGGAAAGTGACAGAGTTAGTGACAGCTGAGCACCAGACCAGAGTAACCACAGGGAAAGTGACAGAGTTAGTGACAGCTGAGCACCAGACCAGAGTAACCACGGGGAAAGTGACAGAGTTAGTGACAGCTGAGCACCAGACCAGAGTAACCACTGGGAAAGTGACAGAGTTAGTGACAGCTGAGCACCAGACCAGAGTAACCACGGGGAAAGTGACAGAGTTAGTGACAGCTGAGCACCAGACCAGAGTAACCACGGGGAAAGTGACAGAGTTAGTGACAGCTGAGCACCAGACCACAGTAACCATGGGGAAAGTGACAGAGTTAGTGACAGCTGAGCACCAGACCAGAGTAACCACGGGGAAAGTGACAGAGTTAGTGACAGCTGAGCACCAGATCAGAGTAACCACGGGGAAAGTGACAGAGTTAGTGACTGCTCTCTGTGCATCCATGGACAGCAAGTTCCACAGAATAGAATACAACACTTCTGTCAGAAACCACCATGCTTGACCCAAGGTTCAAAAAGCTGGCTTTTAGTGACAACCGAGCTGTGGATGAAGCTCTTCAGAGAATAACTGCATCAGCAGCAAGATGCAGCCAGCCAACTCCACTGCCAGGGGACCAAGGGGGAGAAGAGAGAGGGAGAAGAGACAGAGAGGGGGAGAAGAGGCAGCAGAGGGGGAGAAGAGGCAGCAGAGGGGGAGAAGAGAGGGGGAGAAGAGGCAGCAGAGGGGGAGAAGAGAGGGGGAGAAGAGGCAGCAGAGGGGGAGAAGAGAGGGGGAGAAGAGGCAGCAGAGGGGGAGAAGAGAGGGGGAGAAGAGAGGGGGAGAAGAGGCAGCAGAGGGGGAGAAGAGGCAGCAGAGGGAGAGAAGAGAGGGGGAGAAGAGGCCGCAGAGGGAGAGAAGAGGCAGCAGAGGGGGAGAAGAGAGGGGGAGAAGAGGTAGCAGAGGGGGAGAAGAGAGGGGGAGAAGAGAGGGGGAGAAGAGGCAGCAGAGGGGGAGAAGAGAGGGGGAGAAGAGGCAGCAGAGGGAGAGAAGAGAGGGGGAGAAGAGGCAGCAGAGGGGGAGAAGAGGCAGCAGAGGGGGAGAAGAGAGGGGGAGAAGAGAGGGGGAGAAGAGGCAGCAGAGGGGGAGAAGAGAGGGGGAGAAGAGGCAGCGGAGGGGGAGAAGAGGCAGCAGAGGGGGAGAAGAGAGGGGGAGAAAAGAGGGGGAGAAGAGGCAGCAGAGGGGGAGAAGAGAGGGGGAGAAGAGGCAGCAGAGGGGGAGAAGAGAGGGGGAGAAGAGGCAGCAGAGGGGGAGAAGAGGAGCCACAAGCATCTGCTGTGTGGAGCTTCTTTGAAGAACAAGCAACTGGAGACACTACAAGAAGGAATCCCTCAGCAGATGCAACACTGGAAGTGAGATCCTATCTTGAGGAGCCCCTTTTCCAGAGAAGTGCAGACCCACTGAGCTGGTGGGAGACCAAGGCTTCGGTCTACCCACGTCTTACACACGTGATGCACGGCTTCGGTCTACCCACGTCTTACACACGTGATGCACGAAGACTGTGCATTGTAGCAACGTCAGTCCCCTCAGAGAGAATCTTCTCCAAAACAGGCCAAATTATAACAGAGAGAAGAAACAGGATCAGCCCCTCAAAGCTGGGGCACTTGGTCTTTCTTAATGCCAATCTTCGCTAAAGACTATTTAAAACTGTTACCTGGATGCTGCTTTTTTCTTTTTGTTTTACACATTTTCATTTAGATGTTTTTATAATGTTGGATACTGCCTTTATACCAGTGGCGGCTGCTGTGCTGAAAATTGAGGAGGCAGAAAACTTCCCTTTAAACCATACTTGCCAACCCTCCCGATTTTCCCGGGAGACTCCCGATTTTCAATGTCCTCTCCCGATAATCTCCCGGAGTCAACAATCTCCCGCAGTTCTCCCGATTTCGGACAATATCGTGTTTTTAAATGTTTTTTTTTTTTTGTTTTTTTTTGTTTTTTTAAATCTGACGCGTGTATCTACGTGGATGGTTAACGGGGAACGGGGATAAAATAAAAAGTTGATTGCAACCCCCCCCCCCCCCCCCCCCCAACAATTACAATCGAGGTCCGCGAAAATTCTTGATAGCACCCCCCCCCCCCCGTCAACAATTTTAAAAAAAACCTCCCTATTTCTGAGGGCTCAAGGTTGGCAAGTATGCTTTAAACTGATTATTGGTCTCAATCATTTTCTAATCATTTCCCTTGATTAACAGGTGTGCCAACGATCTGAATAATCCATTTACAGGTGAGGACACAGCGTCTTTCTTCACATCATGACAGGGAGATTAAACGGAAAAGTACACGTTAAGAGAAAAGCACAACCTGCGATCAAAATAATCGAACAAAAGCTGAGCTTTAAGATCGTTTAATATCCATGAATATTCTCGGAATTTGAGTGCGGAGAAAAAAAGAGCAGATGTATCCACTATTATAATGTTGATTAAAATGTACACAATTTTGCGGCGCAAATTAAAATAATTAAATTACTTGCCTAATAGCCTAATTGAGGAGAACTGGCTACATTTGATGGCATTGAGTCATTTGTGAATCAAACGCTGTAGCCTGTTGTTAATCAAGGAAAATGATTGGGAAATGATTGAGACCAATAATCAGTTTAAGGGGAAGTTTTCAACCTCCTCAATTTTCAGGTCAGCAGCCGCCACTGCTTTATACCCTTTTTTATTTCTCTTTGTTAGGGCTGCTGGGAAATATATTGATATTATTATTTTAGATACTGTTATATTGAGGTATGGCACAGAAGTTGTTTTTTTCCTGGTTTTAAAGGCTGCATTGTTACTTGATGTAAATGTATTTATGTGCCAGGCTGTTCTACGTGTGTAAGTGCTTGCCTTTACCCACTGAGTCGTTATTATTATTATTGTTTATTTATTTCAAAAACCTTATTGTGTTATTATTTTGTAAAGTGTGATTCTCCAAGCTTCTATATGTTGTTTCACTGTAAATAGTTAAAAGTTAATAAATAATACAATCAGAGATTGGACCTTTTGTCTAATTGAGTTGGGTCTTTGTTTTTGTACTTTATAATTTATTTTTTGTTGCACTCTGCTCCTTATTGAGTATAATAAGCCATATAAATAATAAACATTTGATATAATGTATGGTTTTTACATTAGTAATTCATTTTACATATCATTTTTGGTAATTAATTAATTGAAATAACAAAAAATTAGGAGCCACTTGGGAGCCGAAAGAGCCGGAATTCCCATCACTAGCATGTATGCACAAATGTTTTTATCTTTCCTTCTTGGACTCTCTAAATGTGCTTTTTACAGCTACTTGGGTATTTGTGTCTGGTGAAGCAACATTTAAACTTTTTAAAGAAACAAATGAATTGAGAGGTGAGAGATGGTAAAACGAGGAAACAGTCGAGTTACTTTAACAAATGTAGGAAGACATGTTTAGCATTTGGCATGTTTGTTTCTGTGAGACATTTCCGTGGGTCTGGTTTTATCCACAGAGCGTATAAAGGCACTGAGCACGTGCTTTCCTGTCTTGTTACAGCGGAATAAATGTGGTTTTCACGTGCTGGCCGGAAGCTCAAAGTTCGGCTGTTTTTAATTTGTGGTATTTCATTTAAAGATGTGGTAACATATCTAAGGTCAAAATATGTATAGATGACAGTGAAAGCTGCCCGAATTGTGTTCAACCTCCCGAAGTTCTCGCACGTCACCCCCTTGCTGAGGTCACTCCACTGGCTGTCAGTCACGGTCAGGATCAGGTTCAAAGTTTTGACCCTGGCCTTACACTGCAGTCAATAGGACAGGCCCCTCCCAACTGCTGGACTTAATCGGGGGCCGTGTCCGAATACGACCCCTACACCCTTTTGAGGGCACATATTTGAGTCCACTTTGTCAAAAAGCTTTTGACTGGGCGACTTTTTTCTCACAAATGCGGGCCTGAATATACAAGGATGAACCCTTTATTTCCGGGGTTTTGTTGAGGGAATTCAGGAGCACACCAAAGATTTTAGATATATGACAAGATACGCAACTGACGCTTTACCCCATTTGATGTTTTGGTCCGCACAAGAGGAAGTGGTCAGGCATGCGCAGTAGTGTTTTCAGTTAGCTTAGCAACTAAAGTTACATCATGACGTGTGCTTAGAGTGGCGCTATCCGGATTTAAAGTTGGTTTTCGTTGGATAGTCAAAATCATAACGGGTTATAAGTAGTAGTACTGGGTCCTGACAACCTAGGCACATATAATCCAAAAAACGGAGATTTTGGATTTAATCTGTCTGATAATGACCCGTTTAGCGAATTGTTTTGTAAAACTCCATTGACCGCCAGTCCTTCAATGAACGCCTGCTGTCTGTCTAAGTTCCAAGTGCGGACGCCGAAATGAGACCTCTAGCTCCACCTACCCTCTTTTTATTTCTTCTTCTACTTATTTGGTTTTATTGGCGAAGGCACAGAGTTTTTGGATGCATTACCGCCACCCACTAATCTGGAGTGTGGACTAAAGATCTCCCCTCTTTCTAATATTTCTACCAAACAAAGAATTTACAATCAAAACACTAAACAAATGAGTCATAATTAAATTTTAAAATTATATTCTATTCAGATTCTATTCATTAATCTTGTTGATCTTAAATACTCTAGAAGGGGGTTCCAACACTCGTCACCTGAACATTTTTTCAGAATATTACTGATATTTTGCTCTCCACTCTTTCTTACTGCATTTATAAAAATGTCTCTCTCTGAAACATACAATAAAACATGCTCCACTGTTCCTTCCTCTCCGCAATATTCACACTTTCCATTATTATGCTTTCCAATCAAATAGAGAGAACAGTTTAGACCCGAATGACCATTCCTTAAAGAGAGAGCAGTTTAGACCCGAATGACCATTCCTTAAAGAGAGAACAGTTTAGACCTGAATGACCATTCCTTAAAGAGAGAACAGTTTAGACCTGAATGACCATTCCTTAAAGAGAGAACAGTTTAGACCTGAATGACCATTCCTTAAAGAGAGAACAGTTTCGACCCGAATGACCATTCCTTAAAGAGAGAACAGTTTAGACCTGAAGGACCATTCCTTAAAGAGAGCAGTTTAGACCCGAATGACCATTCCTTAAAGAGAGAGCAGTTTAGACCCGAATGACCATTCCTTAATCTTGTTATAACTCTCTCCTCTGTCCTATTTTGTCCTCCAGATTCTGCACTCCCAACTAATGGTTTATTTCAAAATATATATTTTCTTTTACTTTCTTTGTTCCATTCATTCTACCACCTCTTTTTAATTTGTCCTTTAATCACCACTTTAGCTTCTAACTTACTAATATTTACATGAATGTGACTCGCACTCTTCAAAGCCCTTTTTGCTGCTTTATCCGCCTTCTCATTTCCTTCAATTCCAATATGGGCAGACAGGTACCCACACAAAACTAACAGACAATCTCATTGGTTTCATTCTGAATAATGATTGTAGTATTTCACCCAATAAATGTTCTGTACACTTGGAGTTGCAAACTTTTGACCCATTAATACTGCACACGAGTCTGATGCAATTAGCACTCTCTCTGGCCTGACGTCCTCTACCCATTGCAAGGCAATAACCATGGCCATCATCTCACATGCAAAAACAGATCTATCATCAGTAAGTCTCTTCCCACACTCAACATTGCATTCTGGGATTACTACTGCTGTTCTACCAGTGTTTGGGTCTTTAGAACCATCTGTATAAATCTGTAAGTAACCATAGTAATTCCTTCTGATGTATGAATTAAAGATCGTACAATTCCCCCCCCCCCCCCCCCCTTTAATTTTTACCCATTCAAGGAGGCTAAGATCTATCTCTGGCTGTGGCAGAGGTATAGGTATATTAACTGGTTTCACAGGAGCGAATATAAAGCGTGGATGCACCTCTCCTTCAGTGTGCATCTAGGTAGCGAGTCGATTTTTTCTGCCGACGGACTGGTAAAAGTATCTTTTGAACTTTCGGTTTCAGCCGTGCATTTGGTAAATTGAACAACTCTGTAGTGATTTGTGTAGTTGAAGTAAATAGCAATAGTTAGCGATTTGTTTAAAGTCGATTGTAGCCATCATTAAGCCTACAATCTGCGCTTTTGTGTTGCTAATATTAACTGGTTTCACAGGAGCGAATATAAAGCGTGGATGCACCTCTCCTTCAGTGTGCATCTAGGTAGCGAGTCGATTTTTTCTGCCGACGGACTGGTAAAAGTATCTTTTGAACTTTCGGTTTCAGCCGTGCATTTGGTAAATTGAACAACTCTGTAGTGATTTGTGTAGTTGAAGTAAATAGCAATAGTTAGCGATTTGTTTAAAGTCGATTGTAGCCATCATTAAGCCTACAATCTGCGCTTTTGTGTTGCTAATATTAACTGGTTTCACAGGAGCGAATATAAAGCGTGGATGCACCTCTCCTTCAGTGTGCATCTAGGTAGCGAGTCGATTTTTTCTGCCGACGGACTGGTAAAAGTATCTTTTGAACTTTCGGTTTCAGCCGTGCATTTGGTAAATTGAACAACTCTGTAGTGATTTGTGTAGTTGAAGTAAATAGCAATAGTTAGCGATTTGTTTAAAGTCGATTGTAGCCATCATTAAGCCTACAATCTGCGCTTTTGTGTTGCTAATATTAACTGGTTTCACAGGAGCGAATATAAAGCGTGGATGCACCTCTCCTTCAGTGTGCATCTAGGTAGCGAGTCGATTTTTTCTGCCGACGGACTGGTAAAAGTATCTTTTGAACTTTCGGTTTCAGCCGTGCATTTGGTAAATTGAACAACTCTGTAGTGATTTGTGTAGTTGAAGTAAATAGCAATAGTTAGCGCTTTGTTTAAAGTCGATTGTAGCCATCATTAAGCCTACAATCTGCGCTTTTGTGTTGCTAATATTAACTGGTTTCACAGGAGCGAATATAAAGCGTGGATGCACCTCTCCTTCAGTGTGCATCTAGGTAGCGAGTCGATTTTTTCTGCCGACGGACTGGTAAAAGTATCTTTTGAACTTTCGGTTTCAGCCGTGCATTTGGTAAATTGAACAACTCTGTAGTGATTTGTGTAGTTGAAGTAAATAGCAATAGTTAGCGATTTGTTTAAAGTCGATTGTAGCCATCATTAAGCCTACAATCTGCGCTTTTGTGTTGCTAATATTAACTGGTTTCACAGGAGCGAATATAAAGCGTGGATGCACCTCTCCTTCAGTGTGCATCTAGGTAGCGAGTCGATTTTTTCTGCCGACGGACTGGTAAAAGTATCTTTTGAACTTTCGGTTTCAGCCGTGCATTTGGTAAATTGAACAACTCTGTAGTGATTTGTGTAGTTGAAGTAAATAGCAATAGTTAGCGATTTGTTTAAAGTCGATTGTAGCCATCATTAAGCCTACAATCTGCGCTTTTGTGTTGCTAATATTAACTGGTTTCACAGGAGCGAATATAAAGCGTGGATGCACCTCTCCTTCAGTGTGCATCTAGGTAGCGAGTCGATTTTTTCTGCCGACGGACTGGTAAAAGTATCTTTTGAACTTTCGGTTTCAGCCGTGCATTTGGTAAATTGAACAACTCTGTAGTGATTTGTGTAGTTGAAGTAAATAGCAATAGTTAGCGATTTGTTTAAAGTCGATTGTAGCCATCATTAAGCCTACAATCTGCGCTTTTGTGTTGCTAATATTAACTGGTTTCACAGGAGCGAATTAGCCCTGCAAGCAGCTGAATGCAATCGGCAATTAGCAAATAGTGCATAAAGTAAAGCCGAGGCTGCCGTAAGTACGGCAGCCTCATCAGCAATTTGTACGACTTCTCTGTTTGTTCTCGTCTTTTCACCACCTACCATGTGCTTAACCCCCATTTCTCTGTGCTATATACCTCGAGCCTGGAGGTCCAACCACCGCAGGCGCTGCCCGGCTAACCTGGTCTGCCCACCCCTGTCCCTTCATAAGGAACTCTCAGTGGTGGGTGGACTATGGAACTGCCGCTCTGCTGTCCAGAAAACTGACTTCATCACTGCCTATGCTAAGGTGAAGTCCCTCCACTTCCTGGCTCTCACTGAGACCTGGATCACTCCAGATAACACAGCCACTCCTGCTGCTCTGTCTGCCGGCTATTCCTTCTCCCACACCCCCAGGGCCTCTGGCCGAGGCGGGGGTACTGGTCTGATGATTTCCACATCCTGGAAATTCTCTATTCCCACTGCACGCTGCCTGAATTTCTCCTCTTTTGAGTTTCATGCAGTCACTGTAACCCACCCGTCTACACTTAACATTGTTGTTCTCTATCGCCCCCCAGGTCCGCTCGGCGCTTTCCTGGATGAA
Source organism: Ilyophis sp. 1 JC-2022 (assembly GCA_022702515.1). Classification (NCBI taxonomy): domain Eukaryota; kingdom Metazoa; phylum Chordata; class Actinopteri; order Anguilliformes; family Synaphobranchidae; genus Ilyophis; species Ilyophis sp. 1 JC-2022. The sequence continues at coordinate 109,738,987 of CM040396.1, forward strand.
CTGGACACTCTCCTGAGCTCCTTCCCTGAGGATGGCACCCCTGTAATCCTACTGGGAGACTTCAACCTCCATCCAGAGAGTTCCCAGCTATCCAGTGTCGCCTCACTCCTCCAGTCCTTCGCTCTCACTCAATCCCCATCGCCTGCCACCCACAAGGCTGGTAACCAACTTGACCTTGTACTCACCAGGAGCTGCGCCACATCTGAACTCACGGTGACCCCGCTCCACGTATAGGACCATTTCTTTATTTCATTCTCTCTTTCCCTCCCGCTCTCCCTCAACCCTACTAACGACCCACCCACTGTTATGTTCAGGAGAAATCTCCGCACCCTCTCGTACTCCTCTCTCACTACTTCCGCTCTCTCTATACTTCCTCCTCCTGCGTCTTTTGCTAATATGCATGTTGATGTTGCCACCTCTATGTTTAACTCCTGCCTCTCTCAGTCTCTCAACTCACTTTGTCCGCTTGTCTCCAAACCAGCTCGACCATCACCCCCTTCCCCGTGGCTGACAGATTCTCTCAGATCCAACAGAACCATACTGCGAGGCGCTGAGAGAAAGTGGAGGAAATCCAGATCCCCAGATGACCTGGCCTCCTATCACACTCTGCTGGCAGCCTTCACAGCTGCAACTACATCGGCTAAGACTTATTTTTTTCAGACTAAAATTAATGCATGTGTGTCTAATCCACGGAAACTCTTTTCCACCTTCTCCTCCCTCCTTACCCCCCCTCCACCCCCTTCACCCTCCTCCCTCTCTGCAGATGACTTCCTGACCCACTTTGAGGGGAAGGTGGCCATGATTCGCAATTCCTTCACACCTCAGGTGACACCCCACATCCCCCGTACCGAACCTATCGCCACGCTGTCGTCCTTCAAGACTCTGGAGGACGCAGATGTGCTCCAACTTGTGACGCACCATCGCGCGACCACCTGTCCGCTGGACCCCATCCCGTCAGCAGTCCTCCAGTCAATATCTGCTGAGCTCGTTCCATATCTGTCCACTATTATCAACACCTCCCTAACCTGTGGCCATGTCCCTGCTGTTTTTAAGACTGCCCTGTATCCCCACTCCTAAAAAAACCTAGTTTAGACCCCTCTGATGTCAGGAACTACCGTCCTGTATCTCTTTTGCCCTTCCTGTCCAAAACTCTGGAACGAGCTGTCCATAACCAACTGTCTGTTTTTCTCCACCAGAACAACCTGCTTGACCCCCATCAGTCCGGCTTCAGAACCGGACATTCCACAGAAACTGCTCTCCTGGCCCTGACTGAGGCGCTCTCCGCTGCCAGAGCCTCATCCCTCTCCTCTGTCCTGATTCTACTTGACCTGTCTGCAGCGTTCGACACGGTCAACCACAAACTCCTGATTTCCACACTTTCTGAGATGGGCATTTCTGGGACTGCCCTCTCCTGGTTTGTATCGTACCTCACCGATAGATCCTACCAAGTCTCTTGGAAGGGTTCTGTGTCTGCACCCCATCCCCTGTCTACAGGAGTCCCGCAGGGATCTGTACTGGGTCCTCTGCTGTTCTCCATCTATACAAAATCCCTTGGTTCAGTAATCAATTCACATGGCTTCTCATACCATAGTTATGCTGACGATACTCAACTCTTCCTCTCTTTCCCTCCCTCTACCCAACAGGTGAAGGAGAGGATATCTGCTTGTCTGGCCGACATCTCTGAGTGGATGACTACCCATCACCTGAAGCTCAACCTCGACAAGACAGAGCTCCTCTTCATGCCACACAAAACCTCCCCGCTACTTGACCTCTCCATCACCGTTGACGGGACCGTGGTGGCTGCCTCCCGCTCTGCAAAGAACCTGGGGGTGGTCCTGGATGACCAGCTGAACTTCAAAGACCAGATCAGGGCGACGGCACGGTCCTGCAGGTTCCTCCTGTACAACATCAGGAGGATTCGACCGTACCTGACCACCTATTCCACCCAGCTTTTGGTCCAGACCATGGTCACCTCACGCCTGGACTACTGTAACTCCCTGCTCGCAAGCCTACCGGCCTGCGCCATCCTGCCTCTCCAACTGATCCAGAACGCAGCTGCCCGGCTTGTGTTCAACCTCCCGAAATTTTCACATGTCACCCCCCTGTTGAGGTCACTCCACTGGCTGCCAGTTGCAGCCAGGATCAGGTTCAATGTTCTGACCCTGGCCTACACTGCAGCCAATAGGACAGGCCCTGTCTACCTGCAGGACTTGATCCAGAACTATGTTCCTGCTCGACCGCTTCGCTCATCTACTGCAGGGCGACTTGCACTTCCCCCCCTCCGTGTAAATGGCACTCGCTCGTCCCGACTGCGGAGCTTTTCCACCCTAGCTCCCCAGTGGTGGAACGAACTTCCCATTCCCCTACGTTCCATGCCAACCCTGCCTACTTTCCGTCGTGGCCTGAAAACGCACCTTTTCAGACTCCACCTGGACTAATACTTATCTAGGACCTCATGGTTTGTGCTCTTGTTGAACTGTGTACTCAAGATAGTCAAGTTTATAATAGTTAGAATAGAATTGTATTAGAGCTGATTTACCCAGTTCACTTTGAACTGCATTGTGTTCATTACTAGGCATAGCTGCTACTGTATGGGAAGAATGTGCTTTCTTATCTGTTCTGTAGTTACTTCGATGACCTTTCTGTATGCACTTACTGTACGTCGCTTTGGATAAAAGCGTCTGCTAAATGAATGTAATGTAATGTAATGTATAGCTGACAGAACAACAGTTGGAGAGTAACTCCTATCCAGTATACCCATTTTACTAGCTTGCTCTTTAACGACCCAACCAAAGCTCTTTGTTTACCTTTTTCCATGTTCCCAGCATGACTCAATAGCACTTATTGTAGGATGGTTATTATATTCTTGTAAATTGACCCAACATGTCATGATAAGTTGCTGTCTTCTTGACTCCAACAGCATTTTCCCCATTTCTACCTGCAACGCTGGCACAGGTGTTGTTTTAAACGCCCCGCTACATGTCCTTAATGCTTACGCTTGTATTACCTCCAATTTTCCCAACAAGGTTTTAGACGCCCACCCATATACCACACACTCATAATCCAGAACTGATCTTATTAAACCTATATATACAGTGGGAGCAATAATTATTTGATCCCTTACTGATTTTGGAGGTTTGCCCACTTACAAAGAATGGAACTGTGTAGAATTTTAATCATAGGTACATTTTAACATTGAGAGACAGTATATCACAAAATAATCCACAATAACAACATCATATAAACTTTTTAATTTATTATCATATTTTCGCATGAAATAAGTATTTGATCCCCTACAATCAGCAATAATTCTGGCTCCCACAGACCAGTTAGTTTTCCATTAAGAAGCACTCCTAATCTCAACTCATTACCTAAAACACCTGTGTCAACTCGTTACATCGTTATGTAGCTGTATAAAAGACACCTGTCCACACAATCAATCAGATTCCAATGTTTCCACCATGGGCAAGACAAAGGAGCTGTCTAAGGACATCAGGGACAAAATTGTAGCCCTGCACAAGGCTGGGATGGGCTACAAGAAAATAAGCAAGCAGCTTCGTGAGAAGTTAACAACTGTTGGAGCCATTATTAGAAAATGGAAGAAACACAAAGTCACTGCCAATCTCCCTCGGTCTGGGGCTTCACGCAAGATCTCGCCTCGTGGGATATCAATGATCATGAGAAAGGTCAGGAATCAGCCCAGTACTACACAGGAGGAGCTTGTTAATGACCTGAAGGCAGTTGGAACCACAGTCACGAAGAGAACCATCAGTAACACACTACACCGTGAAGGATTAAAATCCTGCTGCGTGCGCAAGGTTCCTCTGCTGAAGAAGGCACATGTACAGGCCTGTCTGAAGTTTGCCAAAGAACACCTGGATGATCCAGAGGAGGCTTGGGAGAAGGTGATGTGGTCAGATGAGACCAAAATAGAGCTATTTGGCATCAACTAGACTCGCCGTGTTTGGAGGAAGAGAAATGCTGAGTACAACCCAAAGAACACCATCCCCACTGTGAAGCAGGAGGTGGAAACCTTATGCTTTGGGGGTGTTTCTCAGCTAAGGGGACAGGACGACTTCACTGTATCGAGGGGAGGATGAATGGGGCCATGTACCGGGAAATTTTGGGCGACAACCACCTTCCCTCAGTGAGAGCACTGAAAATGGGTCGTGGATGGGTCTTCCAACATGACAATGACCCAAAACATACAGCCAAGGCAACAAAGCAGTGGCTCAAAAAGAAGCACATTAAGGTCCTGGAGTGGCCTAGCCAGTCTCCAGACCTAAATCCCATCGAAAATCTGTGGAGGGAGCTGAAGCTTCGAGTTGCCAAGCGACAGCCTCGGAACCTTAAGGATTTGGAGAGGATCTGCAAAGAGGAGTGGACCAAAATCCCTCCCAAGATCTGTGCAAACATGCTGAAAAACTACAACAAACGTCTGACCTCTGTGCTTGCCAACAAAGGTTTCTCCACCAAGTATTAAGTCCTATTGTTCTATGGATCAAATACTTATTTCATGTGAAAATCCGATAATAAATTTATAAAATATACATGATGTTGTTATTGTGGATTATTTTGTGATATACTGTCTCTCAATGTTAAAATGTACCTATGATTAAAATTCTACACAGTTCCACTCTTTGTAAGGGATCAAATAATTATTGCTCCCACTGTATAGCTTTCAGAGCAGACCTGTCAGCTCCCCACTCTGTTCCCACTGAACTTCCCATCACATTTAAAACCTTTTTACACTTATTTACAATTTTATCCATATGTACTTTCCAGGTGAGCCTAGAATCAAACCACACTCCTAAACATTTTAATGAGTCTATCCTTTTCAGCTCCTTACCATATAAATACAGATTGACCTCTGCTCCAATTTTCTTCCTTGTAAAGAAAAGCATATTTGTTTTCTCAATAGAACATTTAAATCCCCATTTTAAAGACCACTGCTCCACTCTTTTAATTGTGTCCTGCAACTGTTTCACAACATATTCAACAATCCTACCTCTTTTCCACAGTGCCCCATCATCTGCGAACGAAGTTGTCCCTATACCTTGCCCAATATTATCATACATATCATCAATCATTATTGAAAACAACAATGGACTTATAACACTTCTTTGTGGCGTTCCATTATCCACATCATAGCTTGCTGAAAAAATTCTTCCCACTCTTGCCTTTATAGAGCGTCCATACAAAAATTCCTTCACCCATCTGAACATTTTACCTGATATTCCTAATCTTTTGATTTTAATTAATAACCCCTCTTTCCACAATAAGTCATAAGCTTTTTCTACATCATAAAATACTGCTAGCACTACCTCCTTATTCACTTGAGCCTTCCTCACCTCTGATTCTAGGCATAGCACCGGATCCGTTGTTCCCCTTCCTTTTCTCAATCCACTTTGATGTTTTACCTCAGATTTCTTACTTCCAAATAATATGTTCATCTTTCTGTGATCATACGAACCTCACAACGCCTCACATCCAGAAAGAACGAGGCTCTAAAGCCTGAATCAGACTCGCTGGCCAGAGGAACCTCGCAACGCCTCACATCCAGAAAGAACGAGGCTCTAAAGCCTGAATCAGACTCGCTGGCCAGAGGAACCTCGCAACGCCTCACATCCAGAAAGAACGAGGCTCTAAAGCCTGAATCAGACTCTCTGGCCAGAGGAACCTCGCAACGCCTCACATCCAGAAAGAACGAGGCTCTAAAGCCTGAATCAGACTCGCTGGCCAGAGGAACCTCGCAACGCCTCACATCCAGAAAGAACGAGGCTCTAAAGTCTGAATCAGACTCGCTGGCCAGAGGAACCTCGCAACGCCTCAAATCCAGAAAGAACGAGGCTCTAAAGCCTGAATCAGACTCGCTGGCCAGAGGAACCTCGCAACGCCTCACATCCAGAAAGAACGAGGCTCTAAAGCCTGAATCAGACTCGCTGGCCAGAGGAACCTCGCAACGCCTCACATCCAGAAAGAACGAGGCTCTAAAGCCTGAATCAGACTCGCTGGCCAGAGGAACCTCGCAACGCCTCACATCCAGAAAGAACGAGGCTCTAAAGCCTGAATCAGACTCGCTGGCCAGAGGAACCTCGCAACGCCTCACATCCAGAAAGAACGAGGCTCTAAAGCCTGAATCAGACTCGCTGGCCAGAGGAACCTCGCAACGCCTAACATCCAGAAAGAACGAGGCTCGAGCAAGCTCTCTGACTGTTTTATCAGCACTGTTCAGCATGTTAAAAATATGGGAGAGCTGTGTAGCAGTGTAGATCCATTCCACATTGGGCACTCCCAACCCTCCCTCCTGTTTGGTGTGAAAGATAATGTCTCTGGTGGTGTGGGTATTTAAGCCAAACCATTTCCTGACTAGCCATACTGTTTTATTAGTCAGCTCAAATAGCACGTTGTGTGAAATATGAACATTTGAGAAAATGTAGAATTTCAGACAAAGCCACCTGTCTACTTGCGTCTAACTTCATAGACAGCGTTAGTGTGGAAATATCAATCAAACGCAGGCTGGCAGTAAACTCAGAGATTATGTCATTAACCTGCTCCCTCCATTCATCAGCTATATTCAACTTATGTCCAAGGTAATATATGTCTCATGAAGAGAATATACACTAATCTGGTTTGATGCTGTAGTGAACACAGGCTTTTATCAGATTTCCAGTGATACCAACAGTTGCCCCCACTCCTCCTCTCATACAAAACAGCACACTTAGAGCCCTTCTCAAAACAGCACACTTAGAGCCCTTCTCAAAACAGCACACTTAGAGCCCTTCTCAAAACAGCACACTTAGAGCCCTTCTCAAAACAGCACACTTAGAGCCCATCTCAAAACAGCACACTTAGAGCCCATCTCAAAACAGCACACTTAGAGCCCTTGTCAAAACAGCACACTTAGAGCCCTTTTCAAAACAGCACACTTAGAGCCCTTCTCAAATCAGCACACTTAGAGCCCTTCTCAAATCAGCACACTTAGAGCCCTTCTCAAAACAGCACACTTAGAGCCCTTCTCAAAACAGCACACTTAGAGCCCTTCTCAAATCAGCACACTTAGAGCCCTTCTCAAAACAGCACACTTAGAGCCCTTCTCAAAACAGAGAGCAAGCTCTTTATTACTCTCTCATCAGGAGAGGCTAACTGGACGGCATCTGCAGACCCCTGTATTGGGGGAAATCACATTGGGAGGGGCACATAGACACAGCCACTTTAACCACTGATTGATGGCCATCACAAAACTGACTGCACTCCATGGACAGCCTGTCTTAATGCCAACCTGGAGAGGTATGGGGTCTGTGAGCTGTTTTCCACAGAGAGCCACTATACACATCTTTAACAATGACAATAAACACTTGAGGTAAATGCATTTCCTCTAGTGAGCCGATCATAACATTGTGAGCCAAAGTACCAAAAGCATCTCGGAAATCCAGAAAGACTGAATACAGCCGACAGGATTCATGCTTGAAATCATCAATCCCTGTTTTAAGACAAAGCACGAGCTCATTCATTCCCTGCCTGTTGATATAGGCCTTCTGCTTTTGGGAGAAGATATTAGCCTCTACCAGCCATGGAAGGCAGGGCCGGATTAAGACCTTTAGAGGCCCTAAGCACTAAAAAATGTTGGTGCCCCCATACATTTGTAATTCAAAATATAAATAATAAACCATAAAATAAAATTGTATTTATCGAAAATTCTAAATTAAACAAAACTTACAGTAAGAAGGAAAATAATATTTATTTTGAATGCTTCCATTTTATTTATAATTGAATAATTTTCTCCTACTTTTTTCCCTTGCAAAGTCTTTGATCAGATCCTCATAACCAATCTTACGTAACACATCTGCTTCTATTCATAATAGAGATAAGGCATCCAGCCTGCCTTGTTGCATAGTTGTTCTAAAATTATTTTATAAAGTTCAGCATGACTGAATCTTGTTTTTACATTTTCTGTTGCACTGAACTTATGGCGCACATATAAATGAAACTGCTGAAGCTCAGCAGAGAAATTACTGTTGAAGTCCTCGAATAATTTAAATGGTAAATTCGGCTATGAAAAATTTCTGAGGTGCCCCTCCTTCCCTTGATGCCCTAAGCACGTGATTATTTTGCTTATAGGGTTAATCCACCACTGATGGAAGGACCCGGGCTAGAATAGACTTCATCAACACTATAGATGGGAGGGAGGAGAGATATATCTCTCCATGTTGATGGATCATTAGGCATATTGTCTTTTTTGGGGGATTCTGTGCACTATGGCATAAACACAGATACACACTCATACACACACATACACACAGATACACACTCGTACACACAGACACACACACATTTTAGCGCTAACAAGAAGTAATCTGGAATTAAAAATTGACTGTAAACATGTACTATACTCACCTCAAAAATCTATGGCACCCTTGGTAAAGGTGAACAACTGTATTGTATAAATAATGTCAGTTTAAACAATATATTGATTGAAAGTTCTTCAGTGTGATACCAGATGGACCATAGAGTTCAGTGAGATGGACCCTAATCCCTCATATTAGCCAGGTGAGTCAGTAGTGCCCCTATGTCTGGCTATTATTCAAATAGCTGTCATGTCCATGAATGTGGTTTTCTAGCTTGACAAGAGAATTTTTACCGGTGCTTTATGTGCATAATGTAGCCTAGACTCGCATTAACATGGGGCTGCTTTTCACTGGATTTGAGATAATAGGCTTTTTACATGTCGGCTACAGCTAAATACTGCCACCTTGTGGTACAGAAATATACACAAAATTAATTCAATTCTTGTGACTAAAGTAGTTGTTAAATTTTATGTTATTGAAACTAGTACGAATTCAATACAATAGGATTCAAACGGGCACAACATTTCACAAACGCACTTCACTAACCGCCGACTTTAATAGTAGACATACACTTTTATTCGGCTGTGCTTTCCCGCGGTACTTTAATTTATTTACCTTTATATTTACTTAGCTATATATATATCTTTATCAAAATTTATCTTAGGCTACTATTTTAATCAGACGACACGGTAGTCTATATGTGACGTCCGTCATCTCCAACGAGGTAAAAATCGTCATAAAATAGGCAGATCATGAAAAAGAATACCGCACAAAACCTTTTAAAATGTAAATATAAATTAACCTACTTTTTTGTTTTTGAAAAAATACTTTTGAAAATATTTCGAAAATATCCTGGGCCTATTACACCTACATTGCGCCATTTTGTCGGTTTTCTGTTTTAAGCGTGAATTAAGCGTGTTAGTGCGATTATACTCGCAGATTCCCATTCCTCCCCACACCCCTTCACCTTTAGCTTCTCTTCTCTCCATCCCACTCCACAACAGGCTACTTACTCCGTTCTTTTATTCCATTTTATTCCTTCTTTTACTCTCGTGTTTCTCATCCGTCTGTGAAATGGCGTTTGAGTTTGAAATACTTTCAGTTTCACAATGACAGGCAACAGGAAGAGTTAACACCACCCTTCGGCCCTAAAGCCCTCCTGCGTTTCTCTTTTTGAGTGATTATTCATACCAGCATGTAAGCAGACACACATTACGTTCCGATTCTGAGCATTGGCTCATGTTGGTTGATCTGACCATAGCTACTGGACAAACAGGCATGTGCTGCGTTGTAAAATCGCATGTACGCACAAATGTTTTTATCTTTCCTTCTTGGACTCTCTAAATGTGCTTTTTACAGCTACTTGGGTATTTGTGTCTGATGAAGCAACATTTTAACTTTTTAAAGAAACAAATGAATTGAGAGGTGAGATGGTAAAACGAGGAAACAGTCGAGTTACTTTAACAAATGTAGGAAGACATGTTTAGCATTTGGCATGTTTGTTTCTGTGAGACATTACCGTGGGTCTGGTTTTATCCACAGAGCGTATAAAGACACTGAGCGCGTGCTTTCCTGTCTTGTTACAGCGGAATAAATGTGATTTTCACGTGCTGGCCGGAAGCTCAAAGTTCGGCTGTTACAGAATTTTGTGTTATTTAATTTAAAGATGTGGTAACATATCTAAGGTCAAAATATGTATAGATGACAGTGAAAGCTGCCCGAATTGTGTTCAACCGACCGAAGTTCTCGCACGTCACCCTGCTGAGGTCACTCCACTGGCTGTCAGTCACGGTCAGGATCAGGTTCAAAGTTCTGACCCTGGCCTTACACTGCAGTCAATAGGACAGGCCCCTCCCAACTGCTGGACTTAATCGGGGGCCGTGTCCGAATACGACCCCTACACCCTTTTGAGGGCGCATATTTGAGTCCCCTTCGTCAAAAAGCTTTTGAGTGGGTGACTTTTTCTCACAAATGCGGGCCCTTAAAATACAAGGATGAACCCTTTATTTCCGGGGTTTTGTTGAGGGAATTCAGGAGCACACCAAAGATTTTAGATATATGACAAGATACGCAACTGACGCTTTACCCCATTTGATGTTTTAGTCCGCACAACAGGAAGTGATCAGGCATGCGCAGTAGTGTTTTCAGTTAGCTAAGTAACTCAAGTTACATCATGACGTATGCTTAGAGTGGCGCGCATCTGACCGTCGCTATCCGGATTTAAAATTGGTTTTCGTTGGATAGTCAAAATCATAACGGGTTATAAGTAGTAGTTTTGGGTCCTGACAACCTAGGCATGTATACTTCAAAAAACAGAGATTTTTTATTTCATCTGTCTGATTATGACCCGTTTAGCGAACTGCCCCGAAGTTGGACCTCTTGCTCCGCCTACCCTTTTTTTTTTTTTTTTTTTGTTGCTCCTTCTTCTTCTACGGTTTTATTGGCGAAGGCACACAGCTTTTGGGTGCATTACCGCCACCCACTAATCTGGAGTGTGGACTAAAGATCTACCCTCTTTCTAATATTTCTACCAAACAAAGAATTTACAATCAAAACACTAAACAAATGAGTCATAATTAAATTTAAAAATTATATTTTATTCAGATTCTATTAATTAATCTTGTTGATCTTAAATACTCTAGAAGGGGGTTCCAACACTCGTCACCTGAACATTTTTTCAGAATATTACTGATATGTTGCTCTCCACTCTTTCTTATTGCATTTTTAAAAAACTTCTCTCTCTGAAACATACTTCTGGCAATATAATAAAACATGGTCCACTATTTTCCCCTCTCCACAATATTCACACTTTCCATTATTATGCTTTCCATTCAAATAGAGATTGTAGTATGTATTGTAATATTTCACACAATAAATGTTCTCTACACTTGGAGTTGCACAATTTTGACTCATTAATACTGCGCACAAGTCTGATGCAATTAGCACTCTCTCTGGCCTGACGTCCTCTACCCATTGCAAGGCAATAACCATGGCCATCATCTCACATGCAAAAACAGATCTATCATCGGTAAGTCTCTTCCCACACTCAACATTGCATTCTGGGATTACTACTGCTGTTCTACCAGACAGAACAACAGTTGGAGAGTAACTCCTATCCAGTATACCCATTTTACTAGCCTGCTCTTTAACGACCCAACCAAAGCTCTTTGTTGACCTTTTTCCATGTTCCCAGCATGGCTCAATAGCACTTATTGTAGGATGGTTATTATATTCTTGTAAATTGACCCAACATGTCATGATAAGATGCTGTCTTCTTAACTCCAACAGCATTTCCCCATTTCTACCTGCAACGCTGACACAGGTGTTGTTTTAAACGCCCCGCTACATATCCTTAATGCTTACGCTTGTATTACCTCCAATTTTCCCAACAAGGTTTTAGACGCCGACCCATATACCACACAGCCATAATCCAGAACTGATCTTATTAAACATATATATATACCTTTCAGAGCAGACCTGTCAGCTCCCCACTCTGTTCCCACTGAACATCCCATCACATTTAAAACCTTTTTACACTTATTTACAATTTTATCCATATGTACTTTCCTGGTGAGCCTAGAATCAAACCACACTCCTAAACATTTTAATGAGTCTATCCTTTTCAGCTCCTTACCATATAAATACAGATTGACCTCTGCTCCAATTTTCTTCCTTGTAAAGAAAAGCATATTTGTTTTCTCAATAGAACATTTAAATCCCCATTTTAAAGACCACTGCTCCACTCTTTTAATTGTTTCCTGCAACTGTTTCACAACATATTCAACATTCCTACCTCTTTTCCACAGAGCCCCATCATCTGTGAACGAAGATGTCCCTATACCTTGCCCAATATTATCATACATATCATCAATCATTATTGAAAACAACAACGGACTTATAACACTGGTTATTTCGAGTGGCACATTTGTAATCACTCCTCTTAGCTTAGCCATCGCCCTGCTACATGCACTTTGATACTTCCACCATCAAGAGTTGTCATTTTTAGTATCTTTTCCTGCTGCTGCCTGCTTGTAGCTGAAATCAAAATTCTTCTATTGTTCAACAGTTTAGCAACCAGCTAGATCCAGGGGTGGAGGAGGAGTGTGCACCTAGATCCAGGGGTGGAGGAGGAGTGCGCACCTAGATACAGGGGTGGGGGAGGAGTGCGCACTTAGATCCAGGGGTGGGGGAGGAGTGCGCACCTAGATCCAGGGGTGGAGGAGGAGTGTGCACCTAGATCCAGGGGTGGGGGAGGAGTGCGCACCTAGATCCAGGGGTGGAGGAGGAGTGCGCACCTAGATCCAGAGGTGGGGGAGGAGTGCGCACCTAGATCCAGGGGTGGGGGAGGAGTGCCCTTTTTGTTCTCAAGTTGAGACACTGGAACATCTTTTTATCAAATGTGTTCAGTCTTTTAGTTTCTTAAAGCAGTGATTTATTTATTTTGTGGAGGTTTTCACCTTTAAATCTTTATTTTGGGTCCGGAATATGTTTCTCGTCAGCGTCATGTATGTAATTTACCATTTGGAAAATGAGGAAAAATGGTATTCTGGGGCAGGGGTCAGTGGACCCCAAAAATATGATGTTGGGGTGCTGGCTGCTTGCCTCAGGATTGAACATGCCTTTTACAGACTGGTGGACAATTTGGCATGTTTTAGGGAGGTGTGGGGACTGGGGAATGTTTTGTGTTCAGTAGACCCCAACGGGATGGGACCTCAGTTCTTACGCTCTGATTTGGTGTTTGGGTCTGGGGGGGGGGGGGGGGGTTGTTTGAGTTTGTTGGGTTTTTTATTTTTAAGTTTTTTGTCCCAATAAAGGGGGTTTTAAAATCTCTCTCTCTCTCAGGTACAGGGTCTTGCCACCCATTATTCATATAAGCGCACCCCAGTCAATATGCTTACATGCAAACTCATATTCACACATAAACATTCAGGTTACAGTCTTTTAAAACCAGAAAGATCCAGTCTTTTGATGTTGTAGGATCACAGACATCAGGAAGTCATGGCATGCAAAGGATATGTAACCAAATATTAAAAATGATTACTTTATTCTATATGTAAATGCAGGGGTGCCAATAATTGTGGCACACGTGGTTTTGTTAAAAATAATTATTTCTTGATGAGGGATTTTTTTTTTCTCATCATAAATTTACTTCAATTAAAGGTTGGATTTTTCTCATTTTTTCAGTGTGAGATTAAGCTAATTCAATTTTATATAACCCTTTTTACTCATCTTTACCAGGGGTGCAGATAATAGTGGAGGGCACTGTATATATACTATGTGTAAAAATTCAAAGCCTTAAACAGCCATAATCACCAATTCAATTTAAAGTCACACAGTACACAGCACTACTCACCCCAGTCTCTGTAGTTTACAGTTTGGACTCATCAGTCCAGCACAGAGCAGCTCCACTTCTGAATCTCCCAGGTTATTGTAGCTGAGGTCCAGATCTCTCAGGGGTGAGTTTGATGACTGGAGAGCTGAGGCCACAATATCACAGGACTTCTCTGTGAGGACACAGCTGTTCAGTCTGCAAAAGAAGAGTTCATATATTATAGTATTATAATATTACGTATATATAAAACATGTAACGTTTGAAATGTAACAATGATAGTGTTCAGTGAAGAAGAGTGAAATTGAGAATAAACAGCACTGCAAGCAAACACACAGCTAGTGATGTGCAGTTCGCAAACGAACCGGTATTTTTGAACGGCTCTTTATGCTGAGTCGTCTGAGTCAACTCGCCAGTTCGAGGGAATCGTGCTTACCCACGGCTCTGGCTCTTGGCTCTGACTCTAGCTCTTAGCTCTGGCTCTTGGCTCTGGCTCTTAGCTCTGGCTCTTGGCTCTGGCTCTGGCTCTTAGCTCTGGCTCTTGGCTCTGGCTCTGGCTCTTAGCTCTGGCTCTGGCTCTTGGCTCTGGCTCTGGCTCTTAGCTCTGGCTCTTGGCTCTGGCTCTTGGCTCTGGCTCTTGGCTCTGGCTCTTAGCTCTGGCTCTTAGCTCTGACTCTTGGCTCTGGCTCTTGGCTCTGGCTCTGGCTCTTAGCTCTGACTCTGTTATGTTCTGAGTTTGTTTGGTAATTCTGTCATGTTTTGTATCGTCATAGTTTTTGAAGCATACATTTTTCCATGTTTTTCCGCAGCCTTGCGTTCACACTGCTTCTCTCTCTCTTGCTGTCACTCACGCTTCCCTTATTGTTTCTTTCTCCTGTGTCTATTTACTAATCTACTAACGTTAGATCAGGATTGGGTAATACTAACTCTCTAACCATGTGTTCATGTTGCCTTACGTTTCTCGTGCATGTCATTTACTAATTTACTAAGGCTAGGTCAGGATAGGGTTATTACTAACGAGTACTAATTATCTTGTTATCTTGTCAACCCTCCACACCTGATTTCTTTTCGCATGCTGCTCTCAAGCTAAGTGTCTGCACCTGTCTACACCTGCATATATACCTGCTGTCTTAGTCCCTCGTCGCGAGTTCGTCATACTAAAATTATTAGCCTTGTCTTTCTGCCTGTCTTGTTCTAGTATTCCAGTTATCTGTATTTTCCGAGTTTTGTTTTGTTTGTTCCGAGTTTTAGTTTTGTGTGTTAGTCAAGTTTTCGTTTAGTGTCTTATTTATCTCCCGGTTTTGACCTCAGCCTGTGTTCTCGCGACTCTGCTTTTGAATCTTGTTTTTGTACTTCAACCGTGCCTTCCCGTTTACGACCCCTGCCCGTTTTGACTTCCCTTTTGGACCTGTTTTTGTTTGTTGCCTGGATAATAAACCTGGTTTGTCGCACTCCTGCCTGCGTTTGTGTTCCTGTCCTATGGAACGTGACAGTATGAACTCGCCACGTTGGGACCCAGCAGGCTTCCTACCATGGAGTTCCAGGAGGATCCCTTCTTCAACTCGAGTTGTTACGACCAGTACCTGATGGGCATATGGGAGCAGAATATGGAATTCGCTCACCGTCATGCCGACCACCACCCACCACCATGGACTCCTCAACCCAGCTCCCACTCCATTAGGCTCGAAGTTATTTCCCTCTAACCTACCAGCTCCGAGTCTAAATGCAAACCCCAACCATCATTCGCGGGAACCCGTCTAGCCCTGTGCCCGGGTAACTACGGGTCCAGGCGTAAACGATGGGGTCCTGGTTCCCGGCTCCGTCGGCAGGCTCGGCTGCCCGTTGACGAAGGATCCGTTGTTGTCCCGTTCCGTCCCACACCTCCTGCTCAGTCCCGTTCCAGCTCTCCGGTTCAGCTCCGTTCCAGCTCTCCGGTTCAGCTCCATTCCAACTCTTCTGTCCCGCCCCGGGCCCCGCCTCCTGTCCCGTCCCGGGCCCCGCCTCCTGTCCCGCCTCGGGCCCCGCCTCCTGTCCCGTCCCGGCCCCCGCCTCCTGTCCCGTCCCGGCCCCCGCCTCCTGTCCCGTCCCGGCCCCCGCCTCCTGTCCCGTCCCGGCCCCCGCCTCCTGTCCCGTCCCGGGCCCCGCCTCCTGTCCCGTCCCGTTCCACGCCACCTGTCCCGTCCCGTTCCACGCCACCAGTCCCGTCCCGTTCCACGCCACCAGTCCCGTCCCGTTCCACGCCACCAGTCCCGTCCCGTTCCACGCCACCAGTCCCGTCCCGTTCCACGACTCCTCTCGAGCGGCCGAGCCCGCTAACCTCCTGTCCTGAGCGGCCGAGCCCGCTAGCCTCCTGTCCTGAGCGGCCGAGCCCGCTAGCCTCCTGTCCTGAGCGGCCGAGCCCGCTAGCCTCCTGTCCTGAGCGGCCAAGCCCGCTAACCTCCTGTCCTGAGCGGCCGAGCCCGCTAACCTCCTGTCCTGAGCGGCCGAGCCCGCTAGCCTCCTGTCCTGAGCGGCCGAGCCCGCTAACCTCCTGTCCTTTAATAAATAAAGTACAGTTAAAATAAACACATTTAAATAACCCTATGGTGTCCAAATAAATAAACGACACAGGCTCCTGTACATCATATGCACACACTGACACACACAATACATATCTGGCTTGTTTGTCAAATTTGGCTGGCTATCTCTCTTTTCAGTCTTCCATCCACCTCATTTTCAGTAGACCTAGACTACTGGATTCTGGGATCTGATTTTTTTTTAAAAAGATTAATATTAGCATAGATTAAATAGCTCTATACAAATATAACCATTCAATGTCTATTATTACCTGTAAGATCTAATGTTACAATCTATGATCGAAAAAACGGAGATGGGAAAGTCGTAAATAAATGTAACCTGCGATTGCAAACTAGCTTGAGACAGTAGGATACTGTAAATTGAGAATATTAGCAATGAGTATCATTCAGATGATTTGGGTCTGAATAAAATATCAAGGCTAGTTTACGAATTTATTTTGCCTACTTTGTCACCAGCTAGGGTCTGCTGTCTGAAACAGCTTCTAATTCCAGCTCGCGAGTCGCGCCGCTGAAAGAAAAAGATGCGGCTCAAACGGCTCTTCTGTATTAACCGGAAGTACCAAAATTGCAACTCCGACTCCGACTCCGACTTTTCAAACTGAATGGTACGAATAGAGCCGACTCAGAAAAAAGAGCCGAACTGCCCATCACTACCTTTGAAGTGTCCATCATTTGTCCACACACATAGATTTAGGAGTTGTATATGCAGAGGTGGGTAGAGTGCTCAAAAACTTTACTCAAGTATAAGTATAGTTACTTTTTAAAGATTTACTCCAGTAGAAGTAGCCCTCTTAAAAATGCCTCGAGTAAGAACAAACGTGTATCTGGTCAAAAGAACTACTCAGGTGCAAGTTCCTCATGTTTTAGACACATTTGTATTTGGAATCATTTACCTTGCAAATTAATTATGTGGTACACTGTATATGTTCCATTGAAAAACAACAGTGGATTATGTCAGTGTTGAAAGGGGCTGCATAAAACATTTTTTTAAACTACACTAGAGCAAGTAATGCACAAATACTGTATTAGTGTTACAGAAAAGTATATTTTCCTGCAAAATTTACTTGGGTGAAAGTTAAATATGTGAAAGTAAAAAATGTCTATAGAAAATACTGATAAAAGTACAAATCTCTCCAAAGTCTACTTAAGTAAATTGAATGGAGTACTTTTAACTTGTTACTCCACCTCTGGTTATATGCATGTTTTCTTGGCAATCATATGTTCTTAAGTCTAAGCGAACTACAACTATGGTCAGCAGCTGTATTAACCTGAAGATAGTATGTCAGGATTGCTGACCTAAATAGTCTGAAACAAAACACAATTTCTTTGTAGTGAACTTGCAGTGTGTCATGACTCCATCTTGACAATGAAGCCTTATTACATTATGTCTGGCTCACAGAGATTGAATGTTTACATTTTATTTTGTTTGGTCCAGTTACATAATCCAACAGGAGAGAAACAAAGCAAAAAGGTCTCTTTTTGCACACAATTTGCACAATAGTTTATCAGAAGCCAATCAATTCACAATAGGAAATGGCTTAAAGTCTAGTAGAACAACGGTTTAGCCAGTAGTGTACACAGCAGCACAGTAAAGTATACATAATGTATAGAATATACATTTTTATTTTATTTTATTAAAGAATAAAATAAATCTACAATACTGTGTTTTTACAGTTGTTGACATATAAAACAACATAGAGCTGACATACTCAGAGGCTTCACTGAAGCACGGGGTGCTTTTGTTTTCAATGGCTTCCCATCCATGGTCTCCAGCTGCACCAGGTTGTTGTCCCCAACTTCAGTTACGCTATGAAAACACAAAACAACAAAAACATTGGGGGGTAAGATTTAATGACAAGGATACTCTATTGTGTTTAAAGGAAAACTCCAGACTAATAACTTGCATTGTTAGTAAATGTATTGCATCAATTTACAATTAATTCCAGGGTTTATTATCTGATATTTGTAAAATATTTTACTTTATTGTTACCTACATAGCAGCCAACAATGCCTGCCTACGGTTGAAAGCGTTCTGTGCCTCTGGAACAGAGCCGGTCTACTCCTGGGCCCAATTTTAAAATAAGCTCAGGAAGGCAGGACCACTCATAGCAGATCCGGGCCAGTTCTTGTCCTTTTTTGAACTGGAGCCGCTGTGTTTTGGGCCACTGTGCAAATTGAAGCCGGACATAACCGGATCCGGGCCAGCAGTTGCTGTACATCCGGTTTTATCCAGCCCAGTGTCAGTTTGATATGTGGATATTCACAATTTTTAACTTGCTATCCTGTCAGGCTTCTTCTGGATGTGCTCCAGGCACACTGTCTTATTTATTTATTTATTCACACAGTAGAAAAATACAATTAAAAAACTACTTAAAACAAACAAATGTCAGTGTAGGTGAGGAACAGAAACCCAGAGGGGCTTGCAAGACTCCTTCACCTCTGGGTAAGCATACAGTAGGTGTACATGCATATATACAAACCAAAACCGTTCGGGCTCACTAGCGAAACGATGTGCTGAGGGAGATGCTGGAGAGATTCGTCTTCGTTTATCTTGACGATATTTTAATATTTTACCACACATGTCGGTCACGTTCGTCAGGTTCTTTCGGCTCTTCTCAAGACCCAATTATTTGTAAAAGCAGAGAAGTGTCTTTCACTCTGGCTCTGTGTCATTTTTGGTTTTCATTGTAAAGGAGGGTAAGGTACAGATGGATCCAGAGAAGGTTTCTGCTGTAAAAAACTGGCCCACGCCGTCTTCCATAAAACAGATACAAGTTTTTTAGGGTTTGCGAATTTTTATCGGCGATTTATTCGCAATTTTAGTGCGGTAGCAGTGCCTATTACTGCACTTACTAAAAAAAATCACGGCGGTCAGTTCCAATGGAATTCCAAGGCGGGGGCACCTTTCACAGCTTTCAGTGTTCATCGTACTAGGGATTTTTTATCCCGGCGTTTTTGGTGGCCTAGTCTGGAGAGGGACGTACGTTCATTTGTCGCAGCTTGTCCGGTTTGCGCTCGCAGCAAGGCCTCTCACCTTCCCCCCTCGGGTCTTCTTCGTCCCCTACCTATTCCCACCCATCCCTGGAGTCATATTTCCCTGGACTTCGTCACGGGGTTGCCGTTATCCGCAGGCAATACTAAAATGGTGGTCGACCGTTTTTCTAAAGTGGCTCACTTCATTGCGCTGCCCAAGCTGCCTTCTGCACCTGAGACAGCGCAACTTATGATTGACCATATGTTTCGGCCGCACGGTCTTCCGTCGGATGTGGTCCTCAGTTCGCCGCCAAGTTTTCGCCTCGTCATTAGTAAGTTCACCTGTTATTCATTTCCGTTGACTATTTATACCCCGCTTCCTGCCTCTCTCGTTGCTTTCTTGTTATTCCACGTAACATTCGAGCCGGTAAAAATGGTATAGGAAGTTGTATTGCTATCGACCGCTTTGCTTATCAACGCGGGACTTGTTAGCAGTACAATTTAGAAAGAAAGCAGTTCTCTTTAAACGCTCTTATTTCAGAGCAGAGGTTTTCATTTTCTTTCGTTTTCTACTCGAACCTACGAGTTTTGGGGGTCTTTTCAGTTCTCTGTTTCTTTTGTTTCACTCCACAAACGGGAGTTAGATAAGTGTTATTGCTTATTTCTTTGTTTTGCTTGGTTATCGAGCTCCTCGTTTTTATTGCGAGGTTTGTGTTCTTTTATTAAATTTTTTCTCCACTACGGATCATTGTCCGTTCCAGTGGTGTTCTTAGGAACACTTTAAGATTTCCCAGCTATCACATCTGGACCTCCAATATTCCCTCCGTGTCTCTGACATAGAGATCCTTCACAATAATAACAGTTATGTGGTTAAAAAAAATTCTGGGGGTGCCACTGACTGTAGCTACGTATCATAAATCCGGAAACCTATAAACTATAGATATAGTCTAACATAATTTATTTGTCAATCCGGTTTCCGTTATGTCCGGTTTGAGTCGCATCTTTGAGCCCCATTTTTTTATTTCAGTGGCGCGAGCTGGAATTAGAAGCTGTTTCAGACAGCAGCCACTAGCTGATAACAAACCCGTTTTAACCCGTGAAAATGACCCATAAATGGTTGACGATAGCTTGGTCGTCTTAGAATCTTTATCTCCAGAGAACCTAACTACAACTAGCAGGCAGCTTCAGTAAGCTGTTTTCGAACGTTAATTACGTCACCCGGATCATTTTTGCAGTCCGGATAACATTTTTTGACCAGAGGAATCATTAGGTCATCTTAGAATCTTAATCTCCACAGCTCCTAGCGAGCAGGCAGCGTCGTTATAGCAACAGACGCTGTTTTAGAACGTCAAGTACGTCACAGAGAGTTTTAACAGCTGTTTCAGAATGTGAAGACGTCACCCGGATCAATTTTGCAGCCCGGATCAAATTTGTTGTGACAGTGCCACTGTTTAGCAGACGATTTTATCCAAAGCGACATACAATAAGTGAAGACAGAAAGGTCATCGAAGTAACTGCAGAACAGATAAGACAAAGCACACCATTCACAACGTAGCAGCTATCCCTATTAACGAACATTGAATGTAGTTCACGTTAAGCACTGCGGTCAAGCTATCACGGGTTCGGAAAACGACGGTCAAGCTATCACGGCTTAAAATTTTCGTTCGCAAATATACAAGAGATTACGTCAGTAACGCCGTCATGTGCTGCGTTTGCTGGAAATTAAATTGCTCAGAGAAGCAGCGAGTATTGGACAACGCAGAATTATTGCCTTTTTTTCTTTATTTCGCAGAATTTTAAACGTTTACACAATTATGCTTTGCTTTTACAGTGGGGATCTTTAATAATTAAGCATCAAAGTTGGTACAGTTTGCTATTTGAAAGGGAAAACCGCTATGGGTACCATATTGGAAGCACAATAACTTGATCAAATCAAAAAGTTTGTTCATGAAAACACTATTACTATAGACTAGGTGTGCAATAGTTTATGTAGAGTGAATATCAGAAAAAGTTGTTGTGGGAAATTGTAATAATTAAGCATCAAAGTTGGTACAGTTTCCAATTTGAATGGGAAAACCGCTATGGGTACCATATTGGAAGCCCAATTACTTGATCAAATAAAAAAGTTTGTTCAAAGAAACACTATTACGATATAATAGGTGTACTATAGTCCATGTACAGTGAATAACAGAAAAATGTATTGTGGGGACTTTTAATAATTAAGCAAATCAAATTTGGTACAGTTTGCTATGTGAAGGGGGAAAACCGTGGAGCATGGGGACACGTGGAGCAGAAGGGCAAAAGCTCGCTTGATCTTGATTTTCAGTATGAATACAGACCGTAAAAGTGGGCTTTCGCAATCCTTCTGACTTTTTGGGTGTTAAGCAGGAGGTGTCAGAAAAGTTACCACAGGGATAACTGGCTTGTGGCGGCCATAGCGACGTCGCTTTTTGTTCTTTCTTTGTCTGCTCTTCCTATCATTATGCTGCGAGCCCCGGCAATAGCTAAGAATCTCCAGCCCGGGTTTTTGAAGAAATTCTGCAAATAAACTGCTTTCTGGGCTCCAGCTCTGGAACCCGCAGTTCGATTTAGCTGACGGTATCCACAAGTTCAGGGGACCCTCCCAGTTCCGATGAGGCTATGGATGAGGCAGTGGTCAGCTCCTGGGCCCGGCAACAGCCGTAATTATCTGTGGGTGACCAGTTGCTCAGACAACTGGTCACCCGCGAGGGACACAAAAAAAAAAAGGCGAAAAACCCTCTGAGGGTGACTAGTTGTCTGATCAACTGGTCACCCCCGGCACAAAAAGTGACACAAGGTCCGCAAACCTGGATTTTCATTGCATTGCGAGCAATGGGCCGGGGTTCAGGGTATCCAGACGGGTGCAGGCGGATATATAGGAGAGGTTTTTGAGGACCAAGAAGGCATTCCCCAGGCCACGTAGCCAGTTTTGAGCTCCAGGAGCAAACTATTTTCTATAAACTATAAATGGCTGGAAGTCCCCATCCAAGGGGGGAAATCTCGCAGCATAGCTCGGTTTTGATCTCCATAGCAAACCCCTCTCGCTATCCTGACGGACTGGATGTTTATATCCGCCCTGTCAGGGCCCTAATGCGCTGGGTCTCCCGGCTTATGCGTGAGCGGTTCCTGGCACCCGAGTCTGTTCCTCGCAGGGCGGGCAAGAGCCACCGGCCTTCCGGCCCCCACCTTTGCCCCCACTGAGCCAGAGTGAGACCGAGATGCCCCGTGAACCTCCCGAAGCGACCCAACCACATCCCGGAAGGGAGGCCGGTCGGTTCAGGGTCTCTGGACCACCCTCGCTTCGCCCTGCCTTACCCGGTCCTGATCCGCCCGAAGCGCACCCCTGGCGCTTTTCTCCATTTTCTCAAAGGCGACTACCTGGTTGATCCTGCCATTAACATATGCTTGTCTCAAAGATTAAGCCATGCATGTCTAAGTACACACGGCCAGTACAGTAAAACTGCGAATGGCTCATTAAATCAGTTATGGTTCCTTTGATCGCTCCAACGTTACTTGGATAACTGTGGCAATTCTAGACCTAATACATGCCGACGAACGCTGACCCTCCCCAGGGGATACGTTCATTTATAAGACCCAAAACACATCCGAGGGTCGCTCCAGCCGCTTTGGTGACTCTAGATAACCTCGGGCCGATCGCTGGCCCTCCGTGGCGGTGACGTTTCATTAGAATATCTGCCCTATCAACATTCAACGGTACTTTCTGTGCCTACCATGGTGAACACTGGTAATGGGGAATCAGGGTTCGATTCCGGAAACGGAGGCTTAGAAACGGCTACCACATCCAATGAAAGCAGCAGGCGCGCAAATTACCCATTCCTGACTCGGGGAGGTAGTGATGAAAAATAACAATACAGGACTCTTTCCAGGCCCAGTAATTGGAATGAGTACACTTTAAATCCTTTAACGAGGATCCATTGGAGGGAAAGTCTGGTGCCAGCAGCCGCGGTAATTCCAGCTCCAATAGCGTATATTAAAGTTGCTGCAGTTAAAAAACTCGTAGTTGGATCTTGGGATCGAGCTGGTCCCAGCCACTGCCTCTCAGCGCCCCCTCCTTAACTGAGTGTCCCGCCTGGGGTTTGAAGTGTTTACTTTGAAAAAATTAGTGTTCAAAGCAGACCCGGTCGCCTGAATACCGCAGCTAGGAATAATGGAATAGGACTCCGGTTCTATTTTGTGGGTTTCCCGAACTGGGGCAATGATTAAGAGGGACGGCCGGGGGCATTCGTATTGTGCCGCTAGAGGTGAAATTCTTGGACCAGCGCAAGACGGACAAAAGCATTTGCCAAGAATGTTTTCATGAATCAAGAACTAAAGTCGGAGGTTCAGATACCGTCGTAGTTCCGACTATAAATGATGCCAACTAGCGATCCGGTGGTGTTATTCCTGGGGGGAGTATGGTTGCAAAGCTGAAACTTTTAAAAATTTACGGAAGGACACCACCAGGAGTGGAGCCTGCGGCTTAATTTGACTCAACATGGGAAACCACACCTGGCCCGGACACGGAAAGGATTGACAGATTGATAGCTCTTTCTCGATTCTGTGGGTGATGGTGCATTGCCATTTTTAGTTGGTGGAGCGATTTGTGTGTTAACTAGTTACGCAGCCCCGATCGGCCGCCGTCCAACTTTTTTGAGGGAAAAGTGGTGTTCAGCCACACGAGATTGAGCAAAAACAGGTCTGTGATGTCCTTAGATGTCCGGGGCTGCATTTGCGCCACATTGAATAGATCAGCGACAGGCGCGGATAACCCGCTGAACCCCAGGCATTATAGGGATCGGGGATTGCAATTATTTCCCATAAACAAGGAATTCCCAGTAAGCGCGGGTCATAAGCTTGCGTTGATTAACTCCCTCCCTTTTGTACACACCACCCGTCGCTACTGCCGATTGGATGGTTTAGTGAAGTCCTCGGATCGGCCCCGCCGGGGTCGGTCATGGCCCTGGCGGAGCGCCGAGAAGACGATCAAACTTGACTATCTAGAGAAAGTAAAAGTCATAACAAGGTTTCCGTAGGTGAACCTGCGGAAGGATCATTAATGGGTAGCAGCCGCGAAGCGAGCGATGTGTCTCCTTCATCTTTCCACAGGTCCCCCCCTCCGGCGGTAGAGGGGAGGCCCACTGGGAGCAGAGCAGGAGGGCTGGCGGCCGTGGCGGGCACCTTCCCTACGCTCTCTCCCACCGTCTTCTGAGGGGGTCCCCAGGTTTGTTATTTAACGACCGAGCGCCTGTCCCCCTCTTCTCTCCGGCACCAAACCCCTCTCTTGTGTCTGACACTCTTGTTGCGGAATTTTTTTTTATAAAAAAGTATGACTATTAGGGGTGGATCACTCAGCTCGTGCGTCAATGAAGAATGCAGCTAGCTGCGAGAATCAATGTTAATTGCGAGGGCGGCTCCGGCTCGTGGCAAAAACCCACTTTTACGCCCCCCGCAGACCGAGAAAGACCAGAGGCCCAAAAAGCGGGTGGCGGCTGTCAACACCACCCCGGTGGTGGGCCTCCGCGGGCCTCGACTGTCTTTCCCACTACGACCTCAGATCAGACGCGGCGACCCACAGAATTAAAGCATATTACGAGGTGGAAGAAAAGAAACTAACCAGGATACCTTCAGTAATGGCGAGTGACGAGGGAAGAGCCCAGCGCCGAATCACCAGCCGTCCGGCGGGCATGGAAAATGTGGCGTACGGAAGACCGCTTCTCCTGGCAACGATTGGGAGCCTGAGTCCTTCTGATCAAGACTCAACACGTGAATAGTGTGAGGCCGGTAACGGCCCCTGTTGCGCAATGGTGCAGTCTTCTCAGAGTTGGTTGTTAGGGAATGCAGCCCAAAGCGGGTGGTAAACTCCATCTAAGGCTAAATACCGGCACGAGACCGTAAGGGAAAGTTGAAAAGACCTTTGAAAAGAAAGTTCAAGAGGGTGTGAAAGTGTTGAGAGGTAAACGGGTGGAGTCTGCACAGTCCGCTCGGAGGATTCTGTTGTGGATTTCAAGTGAAAATATCTCTCAGAGTTCTTTTCAGAAATTCAGAGTTTTCAACTTTACCTCTCAAATTTCTCTAAGTGTTTAAACAAAGAGGGTGAGACAGAATTTCAGAGACTTCTAGACTTTTATTCCTTACACCGCAAAATCAAAAGTCTAGCGTGAACCCCGCAGAGAGATTTCACTCTATTACTTGTTTACAGTTCATTTTTATACAGTTTCTTTATCAGTTTGTCCATCCCATTCTCCGCCCATCTTTGCCCATCAGGTGACTCCTCCGACCCCTTTGACCATACAGACACAGGCCATCTCCATCTCCGCCTTTCTTCGAGAACTTTCCAAACTTTTTCTTCGTAGGGCCTACTCCTATTGGATTGTACCTGGGTCACACCTGGGTTAAGATTAAGATTTGTTTATTTAGGACTGTGCACATTGATGAACATCATTCACATGAGAGTATGCATTGTAACATCATAACATGATAGGGACGTAAATATGCCGGGTATAGCACGGGGCTAATTTCCACCCGTAGTCGGACCTCGAAAACATTCATTCAGTACAACAATCACTGACATTGCTAACTTTACAACATTACTGACAACACAACATCACTAACAACACTAACACCACTAACATGACATGACAATACTGACATGACATTAATTCAGTACAATATCACTAACACTAACACTAACACTAGCATTACACTAACATCACTAACTTCATAACATCACTAACGGTACTACATCACTAACATCATTGACATGAGACAAGAGATGGGTCTCGAAACATCAGTTCAATTTAATATGATATCACTAGGGGGAAATAGATAAGGGCAGTGACAATGTATGGGCAACAGGGATGTATAAATGTGATGGGGGCATTGACAATACAATGGCAATAGGGATGTGCAGAACACAGGGACACTTAGGCCCCTAGGGACAGTCCAGGGGCCGCTAATGACTACATATTTAGCTGTCTAACAGCCATTTCTTGAGTTGGCCTCTGAAGGTGGACAGGGTGGTACTTTCCCTTAGGGGGACTGGAAGGCTGTTCCAGGTTTTACTTCCCTTGATGGACAAAACATTGGTACTAAAAACTGACTTTCTGGAGTAGACCTCACAGTCCCCTCTGGTATCTGACCAGGTGCCAAATCCAGTGTTCCTTTTCTCATGGATGAACTCCTTGACAGGAGGGGGGGCTAGTCTATGCAAGCATTTATATATAAAGCAGGCGCTTCTAAAGCGTCTGAGGTTTTCAAAACTTAGGAGTTGATGTTTTTCCAGGATTTTGCAGTAGTGGTGTGAATGTGGTTTCCTGTCATATACCTTCATTGCTCTGTTATAGAGCTGTTCTATGGGTTTCATGACTGTGACACCAGTGAATGACCAGTTTAGTAGGCAGTAATTAATGTGAGAGAAGACCATACAGTGTAGGTATGTCTTTGCGGCATCTAGTGTTAGGGAGGGCCGGATTTGTTTGAAATTGGATAGGTTGAAGTTGATTGTGTTCCTCACTTTCTTGATGTGTTTCTTAAAGATCAGGTTGGAGTCTAGGATGACCCCGAGGAATTTGAAGTGGGAGACTAGTTCTAGTTCCTCTCTCCCTCCCTCCTTCCCCAGGAACACATTGGACCGCTCAATGTTTACTGGACGCTTGCTAAAGAACATGCATACTGTCTTTTTTGTATTTAGTAGCAGACAGGTGCTATTTAGCCAGCATTGGACCTTGTCTAGTGCGCATGTCAGCCTAGGTGTAATCGACTCCATGTTCTTTCCCTGTATGTAGATGACTGCATCATCAGCATACATCTATACATTGAGTTCGGGGCACACATCTGGCAGGTCGTTGATGTATAGGGAGAATAGTAGGGGCCCAAGGATTGATCCCTGAGGGACACTTACTGGGTTGTCTAGGTAGGGGGACTTGGCGCCATTGACCGTGACACATTGTTTTCGGTTTGATAGGTAGGATCTGAACCACTCTATTGTAACAGCTGAGAAGTTGAAGTGAATTAGTTTGGTTAGGAGGACATTATGGTTGACGGTGTCGAAAGCCTTGCTAAGGTCTAGGAAGACAGCACCTACGTATGTGTCTTTATCTAGTGCTCTCTTTACCTTTTCAATGAGCAGACAGTTGGCTAACTCTGTGGAGTGGTGGGAGTGGTGGTTCTCAACCACCCGGCTCCGCCCAATGAGGAGAGCTCTCAAACTCTCCCCCGCAGATTCCCAGTCACCCATCTCCAGCTCACCATGTGTTTGAGTGCTCATAATACATTTTCAAATATAATCAATACATATTATCACAGGTAATATAGTTTAAAGGTGATACATATTCAATTATAGTCAATACATATTATCACAGGTAATATAGTTTACAGGTGATACATATTCAAATATAATCAATACATATTATTACAGGTATGACAAATGGAATTTCCAACAATTCAACTCAGCGGGCCAGGTCAGCCGTGCTGGGGCCGTGCGGATCCCATCGCGGGACCGTCCCCTGGCTGGACCCGTCCCCTGCCGGACACATTTCCACCACGGTGGTGTGCCGCAACCGGCTCTGGGTCAGCTTGGAAGGGTCTGAGGGGAAGGTGGCTTGTCGCTCTGGCGTTTCTTTTCTTTTGAGTTGATCATGTTATTGGGCTTCCAATATGGTACCCATAGCAGTTTTCACCCTTCAAATAGCAAACTGTATCATATTTGATGCTTAATTACTATAAATTCCCACAACAACTTTTTCTGATATTCACTGTACATAGAGTATAGCAAATCTAGTTCATAGTAATAGTGTTTTCTTCAACAAACTTTTTGATTTGATCAAGTTATTGCGCTTCCAATATGGTTCACATAGCGATTCTTCCCATTCAAACAGCAAACTGTACCAACTTTGATGCTTAATTATTAAAAATTCCCACAACAACTTTTTCTGATATTCACTATACATAGAGTATAGCACATCTAGTTTATAATAATACTGGTTTCATTAACAAACTTTTTGATTTGATCAAGTTATTGGGCTTCCAATATGGTACACATAGCGATTTTTCCCATTCAAACAGCAAACTGTACCAAATTTGATGCTTAATTATTAAAAATTCCCACAACAACTTTTTCTGATTTTCACTGTACGTAGAGTATAGCACATCTAGTTTATAGTAATCGTGTTTTCATTAACAAACTTTTTGATTTGATCAAGTTATTGGGCTTCCAATATGGTACACATAGCGATTTTTCCCATTCAAACATGCTTAATTATTACAAATTCCCACAACAACTTTTTCTGATTTTCACTGTACGTAGAGTATAGCACATCTAGTTTATAGTAATCGTGTTTTCATTAACAAACTTTTTGATTTGATCAAGTTATTGGGCTTCAAATATGGTTCACATAGCGATTCTTCCCATTCAAACAGCAAACTGTACCAACTTTGATGCTTAATTATTAAAAATTCCCACAACAACTTTTTCTGATATTCACTGTACGTAGAGTACAGCACATCTAGTTTATAGTAATACTGGTTTCATTAACAAACTTTTTGATTTGATCATGTTATTGGGCTTCCAATATGGTACACATAGCGATTTTTCCCATTCAAACAGCAAACTGTACCAACTTTGATGCTTAATTATAAAAAATTCCCACAACAGCTTTTTCTGATTTTCACTGTACGTAGAGTATAGCACATCTAGTTTATAGTAATACTGGTTTCATTAACAAACTTTTTGATTTGATCAAGTTATTGGGCTTCCAATATGGTACACATAGCGATTCTTCCCATTCAAACAGCAAACTGTACCAACTTTGATGCTTAATTATTAAAAATTCCCACAACAACTTTTTCTGATTTTAACTGTACGTAGAGTATATCACATCTAGTTTATAGTAATCGTGTTTTCATTCACAAACTTTTTGATTTTATCAAGTTATTGGGCTTCAAATATGGTTCACATAGCGATTCTTCCCATTCAAACAGCAAACTGTACCAACTTTGATGCTTAATTATTAAAAATTCCCACAACAACTTTTTCTGATATTCACTGTACGTAGAGTATATCACATCTAGTTTATAGTAATCGTGTTTTCATTCACAAACTTTTTGATTTGATCAAGTTATTGGGCTTCAAATATGGTTCACATAGCGATTCTTCCCATTCAAACAGCAAACTGTACCAACTTTGATGCTTAATTATAAAAAATTCCCAAAACAACTTTTTCTGATATTCACTGTACGTAGAGTATATCACATCTAGTTTATAGTAATCCTGTTTTCATTAACAAACTTTTTGATTTTATCAAGTTATTGGGCTTCAAATATGGTTCACATAGCGATTCTTCCCATTCAAACAGCAAACTGTACCAACTTTGATGCTTAATTATTAAAAATTCCCACAACAACTTTTTCTGATATTCACTGTACGTAGAGTACAGCATCTAGTTTATAGTAATCGTGTTTTCATTCACAAACTTTTTGATTTGATCATGTTATTGGGCTTCCAATATGGTACACATAGCGATTTTTCCCATTCAAACAGCAAACTGTACCAACTTTGATGCTTAATTATAAAAAATTCCCACAACAGCTTTTTCTGATTTTCACTGTACGTAGAGTATAGCACATCTAGTTTATAGTAATACTGGTTTCATTAACAAACTTTTTGATTTGATCAAGTTATTGGGCTTCAAATATGGTTCACATAGCGATTCTTCCCATTCAAACAGCAAACTGTACCAACTTTGATGCTTAATTATAAAAAATTCCCACAACAACTTTTTCTGATATTCACTGTACGTAGAGTATATCACATCTAGTTTATAGTAATCCTGTTTTCATTAACAAACTTTTTGATTTTATCAAGTTATTGGGCTTCAAATATGGTTCACATAGCGATTCTTCCCATTCAAACAGCAAACTGTACCAACTTTGATGCTTAATTATTAAAAATTCCCACAACAACTTTTTCTGATATTCACTGTACGTAGAGTATATCACATCTAGTTTATAGTAATTGTGTTTTCATTCACAAACTTTTTGATTTTATCAAGTTATTGGGCTTCCAATATGGTACACATAGCGATTCTTCCCATTCAAACAGCAAACTGTACCAACTTTGATGCTTAATTATTAAAAAATTCCCACAACAACTTTTTCTGATTTTAACTGTACGTAGAGTATATCACATCTAGTTTATAGTAATCGTGTTTTCATTCACAAACTTTTTGATTTTATCAAGTTATTGGGCTTCAAATATGGTTCACATAGCGATTCTTCCCATTCAAACAGCAAACTGTACCAACTTTGATGCTTAATTATTAAAAATTCCCACAACAACTTTTTCTGATATTCACTGTACGTAGAGTATATCACATCTAGTTTATAGTAATCGTGTTTTCATTCACAAACTTTTTGATTTGATCAAGTTATTGGGCTTCAAATATGGTTCACATAGCGATTCTTCCCATTCAAACAGCAAACTGTACCAACTTTGATGCTTAATTATTAGAAATTCCCACAACAACTTTTTCTGATATTCACTGTACGTAGAGTATATCACATCTAGTTTATAGTAATCCTGTTTTCATTAACAAACTTTTTGATTTTATCAAGTTATTGGGCTTCAAATATGGTTCACATAGCGATTCTTCCCATTCAAACAGCAAACTGTACCAACTTTGATGCTTAATTATTAAAAATTCCCACAACAACTTTTTCTGATATTCACTGTACGTAGAGTATATCACATCTAGTTTATAGTAATCGTGTTTTCATTCACAAACTTTTTGATTTGATCAAGTTATTGGGCTTCAAATATGGTACACATAGCGATTCTTCCCATTCAAACAGCAAACTGTACCAACTTTGATGCTTAATTATTAAAAATTCCCACAACAACTTTTTCTGATTTTCACTGTACGTAGAGTATAGCACATCTAGTTTATAGTAATCGTGTTTTCATTCACAAACTTTTTGATTTTATCAAGTTATTGGGCTTCAAATATGGTTCACATAGCGATTCTTCCCATTCAAACAGCAAACTGTACCAACTTTGATGCTTAATTATTAAAAATTCCCACAACAACTTTTTCTGATATTCACTGTCCGTAGAGTATATCACATCTAGTTTATAGTAATCGTGTTTTCATTCACAAACTTTTTGATTTGATCAAGTTATTGGGCTTCAAATATGGTTCACATAGCGATTCTTCCCATTCAAACAGCAAACTGTACCAACTTTGATGCTTAATTATAAAAAATTCCCACAACAACTTTTTCTGATATTCACTGTACGTAGAGTATATCACATCTAGTTTATAGTAATCCTGTTTTCATTAACAAACTTTTTGATTTTATCAAGTTATTGGGCTTCAAATATGGTTCACATAGCGATTCTTCCCATTCAAACAGCAAACTGTACCAACTTTGATGCTTAATTATTAAAAATTCCCACAACAACTTTTTCTGATATTCACTGTACGTAGAGTACAGCACATCTAGTTTATAGTAATCGTGTTTTCATTCACAAACTTTTTGATTTGATCATGTTATTGGGCTTCCAATATGGTACACATAGCGATTTTTCCCATTCAAACAGCAAACTGTACCAACTTTGATGCTTAATTATAAAAAATTCCCACAACAGCTTTTTCTGATTTTCACTGTACGTAGAGTATAGCACATCTAGTTTATAGTAATACTGGTTTCATTAACAAACTTTTTGATTTGATAAAGTTATTGGGCTTCAAATATGGTTCACATAGCGATTCTTCCCATTCAAACAGCAAACTGTACCAACTTTGATGCTTAATTATAAAAAATTCCCACAACAACTTTTTCTGATATTCACTGTACGTAGAGTATATCACATCTAGTTTATAGTAATCCTGTTTTCATTAACAAACTTTTTGATTTTATCAAGTTATTGGGCTTCAAATATGGTTCACATAGCGATTCTTCCCATTCAAACAGCAAACTGTACCAACTTTGATGCTTAATTATTAAAAATTCCCACAACAACTTTTTCTGATATTCACTGTACGTAGAGTATATCACATCTAGTTTATAGTAATTGTGTTTTAATTCACAAACTTTTTGATTTTATCAAGTTATTGGGCTTCCAATATGGTACACATAGCGATTCTTCCCATTCAAACAGCAAACTGTACCAACTTTGATGCTTAATTATTAAAAATTCCCACAACAACTTTTTCTGATTTTAACTGTACGTAGAGTATATCACATCTAGTTTATAGTAATCGTGTCTTCATTCACAAACTTTTTGATTTTATCAAGTTATTGGGCTTCAAATATGGTTCACATAGCGATTCTTCCCATTCAAACAGCAAACTGTACCAACTTTGATGCTTAATTATTAAAAATTCCCACAACAACTTTTTCTGATATTCACTGTCCGTAGAGTATATCACATCTAGTTTATAGTAATCGTGTTTTCATTCACAAACTTTTTGATTTGATCAAGTTATTGGGCTTCAAATATGGTTCACATAGCGATTCTTCCCATTCAAACAGCAAACTGTACCAACTTTGATGCTTAATTATTAAAAATTCCCACAACAACTTTTTCTGATATTCACTGTACGTAGAGTATATCACATCTAGTTTATAGTAATCCTGTTTTCATTAACAAACTTTTTGATTTTATCAAGTTATTGGGCTTCAAATATGGTTCACATAGCGATTCTTCCCATTCAAACAGCAAACTGTACCAACTTTGATGCTTAATTATTAAAAATTCCCACAACAACTTTTTCTGATATTCACTGTACGTAGAGTATATCACATCTAGTTTATAGTAATCGTGTTTTCATTCACAAACTTTTTGATTTGATCAAGTTATTGGGCTTCAAATATGGTTCACATAGCGATTCTTTCCATTCAAACAGCAAACTGTACCAACTTTGATGCTTAATTATAAAAGATTCCCACAACAACTTTTTCTGATATTCACTGTACGTAGAGTATAGCACATCTAGTTTATAGTAATACTGGTTTCATTAACAAACTTTTTGATTTGATCATGTTATTGGGCTTCCAATATGGTACACATAGCGATTTTTCCCATTCAAACAGCAAACTGTACCAACTTTGAAGCTTAATTATAAAAAATTCCCACAACAGCTTTTTCTGATTTTCACTGTACGTAGAGTATAGCACATCTAGTTTATAGTAATACTGGTTTCATTAACAAACTTTTTGATTTGATCAAGTTATTGGGCTTCCAATATGGTACACATAGCGATTCTTCCCATTCAAACAGCAAACTGTACCAACTTTGATGCTTAATTATTAAAAATTCCCACAACAACTTTTTCTGATATTCACTGTACGTAGAGTATATCACATCTAGTTTATAGTAATCCTGTTTTCATTAACAAACTTTTTGATTTTATCAAGTTATTGGGCTTCAAATATGGTTCACATAGCGATTCTTCCCATTCAAACAGCAAACTGTACCAACTTTGATGCTTAATTATTAAAAATTCCCACAACAACTTTTTCTGATATTCACTGTACGTAGAGTACAGCACATCTAGTTTATAGTAATCGTGTTTTCATTCACAAACTTTTTGATTTGATCATGTTATTGGGCTTCCAATATGGTACACATAGCGATTTTTCCCATTCAAACAGCAAACTGTACCAACTTTGATGCTTAATTATAAAAAATTCCCACAACAGCTTTTTCTGATTTTCACTGTACGTAGAGTATAGCACATCTAGTTTATAGTAATACTGGTTTCATTAACAAACTTTTTGATTTGATCAAGTTATTGGGCTTCAAATATGGTTCACATAGCGATTCTTCCCATTCAAACAGCAAACTGTACCAACTTTGATGCTTAATTATAAAAAATTCCCACAACAACTTTTTCTGATATTCACTGTACGTAGAGTATATCACATCTAGTTTATAGTAATCCTGTTTTCATTAACAAACTTTTTGATTTTATCAAGTTATTGGGCTTCAAATATGGTTCACATAGCGATTCTTCCCATTCAAACAGCAAACTGTACCAACTTTGATGCTTAATTATTAAAAATTCCCACAACAACTTTTTCTGATATTCACTGTACGTAGAGTATATCACATCTAGTTTATAGTAATCGTGTTTTCATTCACAAACTTTTTGATTTTATCAAGTTATTGGGCTTCCAATATGGTACACATAGCGATTCTTCCCATTCAAACAGCAAACTGTACCAACTTTGATGCTTAATTATTAAAAATTCCCACAACAACTTTTTCTGATTTTAACTGTACGTAGAGTATATCACATCTAGTTTATAGTAATCGTGTTTTCATTCACAAACTTTTTGATTTTATCAAGTTATTGGGCTTCAAATATGGTTCACATAGCGATTCTTCCCATTCAAACAGCAAACTGTACCAACTTTGATGCTTAATTATTAAAAATTCCCACAACAACTTTTTCTGATATTCACTGTCCGTAGAGTATATCACATCTAGTTTATAGTAATCGTGTTTTCATTCACAAACTTTTTGATTTGATCAAGTTATTGGGCTTCAAATATGGTTCACATAGCGATTCTTCCCATTCAAACAGCAAACTGTACCAACTTTGATGCTTAATTATAAAAAATTCCCACAACAACTTTTTCTGATATTCACTGTACGTAGAGTATATCACATCTAGTTTATAGTAATCCTGTTTTCATTAACAAACTTTTTGATTTTATCAAGTTATTGGGCTTCAAATATGGTTCACATAGCGATTCTTCCCATTCAAACAGCAAACTGTACCAACTTTGATGCTTAATTATTAAAAATTCCCACAACAACTTTTTCTGATATTCACTGTACGTAGAGTATATCACATCTAGTTTATAGTAATCGTGTTTTCATTCACAAACTTTTTGATTTGATCAAGTTATTGGGCTTCAAATATGGTTCACATAGCGATTCTTTCCATTCAAACAGCAAACTGTACCAACTTTGATGCTTAATTATAAAAGATTCCCACAACAACTTTTTCTGATATTCACTGTACGTAGAGTATAGCACATCTAGTTTATAGTAATACTGGTTTCATTAACAAACTTTTTGATTTGATCATGTTATTGGGCTTCCAATATGGTACACATAGCGATTTTTCCCATTCAAACAGCAAACTGTACCAACTTTGAAGCTTAATTATAAAAAATTCCCACAACAGCTTTTTCTGATTTTCACTGTACGTAGAGTATAGCACATCTAGTTTATAGTAATACTGGTTTCATTAACAAACTTTTTGATTTGATCAAGTTATTGGGCTTCCAATATGGTACACATAGCGATTCTTCCCATTCAAACAGCAAACTGTACCAACTTTGATGCTTAATTATTAAAAATTCCCACAACAACTTTTTCTGATATTCACTGTACGTAGAGTATATCACATCTAGTTTATAGTAATCGTGTTTTCATTCACAAACTTTTTGATTTGTTCAAGTTATTGGGCTTCAAATATGGTTCACATAGCGATTCTTCCCATTCAAACAGCAAACTGTACCAACTTTGATGCTTAATTATTAAAAATTCCCACAACAACTTTTTCTGATATTCACTGTACGTAGAGTATAGCACATCTAGTTTATAGTAATACTGGTTTCATTAACAAACTTTTTGATTTGATCATGTTATTGGGCTTCAAATATGGTTCACATAGCGATTCTTCCCATTCAAACAGCAAACTGTACCAACTTTGATGCTTAATTATTAAAAATTCCCACAACAACTTTTTCTGATATTCACTGTCCGTAGAGTATATCACATCTAGTTTATAGTAATCGTGTTTTCATTCACAAACTTTTTGATTTGATCAAGTTATTGGGCTTCAAATATGGTTCACAAAGCGATTCTTCCCATTCAAACAGCAAACTGTACCAACTTTGATGCTTAATTATTACAAATTCCCACAACAACTTTTTCTGATATTCACTGTACGTAGAGTATATCACATCTAGTTTATAGTAATCCTGTTTTCATTAACAAACTTTTTGATTTTATCAAGTTATTGGGCTTCAAATATGGTTCACATAGCGATTCTTCCCATTCAAACAGCAAACTGTACCAACTTTGATGCTTAATTATTAAAAATTCCCACAACAACTTTTTCTGATATTCACTATACGTAGAGGATATCACATCTAGTTTATAGTAATCGTGTTTTCATTCACAAACTTTTTGATTTGATCAAGTTATTGGGCTTCAAATATGGTTCACATAGCGATTCTTCCCATTCAAACAGCAAACTGTACCAACTTTGATGCTTAATTATAAAAGATTCCCACAACAACTTTTTCTGATATTCACTGTACGTAGAGTATAGCACATCTAGTTTATAGTAATACTGGTTTCATTAACAAACTTTTTGATTTGATCATGTTATTGGGCTTCCAATATGGTACACATAGCGATTTTTCCCATTCAAACAGCAAACTGTACCAACTTTGAAGCTTAATTATAAAAAATTCCCACAACAGCTTTTTCTGATTTTCACTGTACGTAGAGTATAGCACATCTAGTTTATAGTAATACTGGTTTCATTAACAAACTTTTTGATTTGATCAAGTTATTGGGCTTCCAATATGGTACACATAGCGATTCTTCCCATTCAAACAGCAAACTGTACCAACTTTGATGCTTAATTATTAAAAATTCCCACAACAACTTTTTCTGATATTCACAATACATAGAGTATAGCACATCTAGTTTATAATAATACTGGTTTCATTAACAAACTTTTTGATTTGATCAAGTTATTGGGCTTCCAATATGGTACACATAGCGATTCTTCCCATTCAAACAGCAAACTGTACCAACTTTGATGCTTAATTATTAAAAATTCCCACAACAACTTTTTCTGATTTTAACTGTACGTAGAGTATATCACATCTAGTTTATAGTAATCGTGTTTTCATTCACAAACTTTTTGATTTTATCAAGTTATTGGGCTTCAAATATGGTTCACATAGCGATTCTTCCCATTCAAACAGCAAACTGTACCAACTTTGATGCTTAATTATTAAAAATTCCCACAACAACTTTTTCTGATATTCACTGTACGTAGAGTATATCACATCTAGTTTATAGTAATCGTATTTTCATTCACAAACTTTTTGATTTGATCAAGTTATTGGGCTTCAAATATGGTTCACATAGCGATTCTTCCCATTCAAACAGCAAACTGTACCAACTTTGATGCTTAATTATAAAAAATTCCCACAACAACTTTTTCTGATATTCACTGTACGTAGAGTATATCACATCTAGTTTATAGTAATCGTGTTTTCATGAACAAACTTTTTGATTTGATCAAGTTATTGGGCTTCAAATATGGTTCACATAGCGATTCTTCCCATTCAAACAGCAAACTGTACCAACTTTGATGCTTAATTATTAAAGATCCCCACTGTAAAAGCAAAGCATAATTGTGATAATTGTGTGAAATAAAGAAAAAAAGGCAATAATTCTGCGTTGTCCAATACTCGCTGCTTCTCTGAGCAATTTAATTTCCAGCAAACGCAGCACAAGACGACGTTACAGACGTAATCTCTTGTATATTTGCGAACGCAAATTTTAAGCCGTGATAGCTTGACCGTCATTTTCCGAACCCGTGATAGCTTGACCGCAGTCAGTAAGCTGTGGGTAAATCAGCTATACTAGAATTCTATTATAGATAGGCTACGATTATAAACTATAACAAACAGTTACACAAGAAAACACAGGGAACAAGTAGCCTACCGTGCACGCGCGTCCACTCTGCATTACGTTCTTTGAGACTTGTTAATTCTCCTTTCGCTATTTCCGACCAATATCTTCGTTCTGTCGAAGGATAGATGGACCATTCTGTGTCACTGTCTGTACTGCTCTACGTTTAGGCTAGATAGTCTTTCTCATTTGAAATGTTCGATTTTCGAAGTGTTCTGACATAAATTAACAAGCATACTTCTCAAGAATCAATAGCCGATATTGCCGATAAAATGCATGTAAAGTAGCCTATAGTTTTCTTTTCTTTTTTTAAAGGGCGTGTTGTGAAATATAAAAGAATCGCAGTTTGACAGCTAAACCCTGGGAACACAATTCTTCGTGAAAGTCAATGTAGACATAATATCCAGGACAGCATCATGCATAGACTACTTTATTGTTTATGTAACTTTCTTTACACATAAGCAACAAGAAAGATCCGTGTCTTCTTAGATAGTCTAGCCTGTCATTTGTATATAGAATTTATTTTTCACTGAGGTAATATAACATAGGGGATTTGACCCCATATCCTTAAATCTTTTATGAAATATGACTATGTTCATATATTTGCAGACACCGATGATATATAAATGAAATAATATAAATAAAATCTACCAAAATGGCCCTGTTTACACATCCGGGTCTGTGCTGTTTACCCTCAGGGAGTCCGTTAGTGAGGGGGGGATTTCAGTAAGGCCTTGCTCGATGTGAGAATGCTGCATCAGTGACCCCCTGTTGCAGATATGAACAAGTGCTTTTGAGGCTGTACAGTAGAGGCCCAGATGTGTCACGAGAGTGATTCTGGTGTTTGTCAAGCACTGCAATCCAGAGATGAGGAGGGTGAGTCAGATTCTGGTAGTCAGATTGAGGCCTTGCCGAAATCTGACTCCCCAACTGTAACTGACCCCCTGTTGCAGATATGAACAAATGCTTTTGAGGCTGTACAGTAGAGTTCCAGATGTGTCACCACAGCAGGTTCGGTGTGAATCTATAGAGATATGGGGGGGGGAGCTAGGCCTTGCTGAAATCCCCCCCTCACTGACTGACTCCCTGAGGGTAAACAATACAAGACCCATGTGTAAACAGGGTCATTTTGGTAGATTTAAAAATTTTAATTGTATTTATATATTATCAGTGTCTTCAAATATATGAACATAATATTTCATAAAAGATTTAAGGATATGAGGTCAAATCCCCTATGTGTCGTGGTTCGTGGCTGTTTATTTTCTTTTTTTTTTGCGGTTCTCGTCCTGGTTTCCCGATTGTTAATCTATCTGATTTTTTTCACGTTGTTTCAGGGTTTGCCACCCTCATTATGGTTTTTACCTGTGCTTCTACCTGCGGGGTATTTAACTTCCTCACTTCCGCTTCTCCGGTGCTTGTTTGTCTTTCGACATCAAGCCAGGTATAGCCAGGTACTAGCGACCTCCTGATATTAAACTCTGTTTATGTTCACGTCACGAGGGACTTGCTATTTAGCTATTATTCAGATATAGGATTGTTTCCTCCTGTAGCGTTCTACGCTATTTATTTTGTCTGTTGCTGTTCTCAAGGAGAAAGTTTTTCTTTTGTTCGTTTGTTTTGGTTTTACACTTTCTGGCTATGAGCCTATGTAGCCAAAGGTGTTCTGTTGTTTGCTAGATTTTCCGTTCTAGCTCCTGAAGTGAGCTCGGGAGATTTAGTTGGTATTTCACTCGTTCTCTAGTTCGCCCATTTTTGTTTTTGGCTGTTTAGCCTGAAGGAATTAGTTTCCGGTTTTTTCTTTCTTTTCTTTTATTATTTTTTCCCTCTTTATTGGTCCACACTGGTGTGAGCTGACTTGTTCTGATTCCCCCACCTTCACGTTTGAATCTCCAACACATTACAGACCCATTACACTATGTTATACTACCTCAGTGAAAAACAAAATCAACATATCTGAGCGACACACTATCTAAGAAGACACGGATCTTTCTTGGTGCTTATGAGTAAAGTAGGTTACATAAACAATAAAGTAGTCTACGTATAATGCAGTCCTGGATATTATTGACTTTCACAAAGAATCGTGTTCCCAGGGCTTGTAGCTGTCAAACTGTGATTGTTATATTTCACAACGTTAACGTCTTTAAATAAATGTCGGCTATTGATTCTTGCGTAGCCTATTCTTGTTCATTTATGTCAGAACGCTTAGAAACTCGAACATTTTAAATGAGAAAAAGAGGAACTACACGTAGCTACAGACAGTGACACAGAATGGTCCATCTATCCTCCAACAGAACGCAGATAAATGGCTGTATGTCATCAAGGGTTTGAGGTATCAAACTAGCCTCAAACCATCACTCTGCTGCCCGATATGCAGTAGATATGGATGGATCACTTTAAGGGTTGTTTCTCCTGACAAAATTTCCGATTGAACTCTATGGAAAAATAAGTCAGGAGAAACAACCCTGTCCAATTACTTTTGTTGCCCTAAAATTGGGGGACTATGTGTAAAAATGTCTACAATTGCTACACAGTTCAGCCAATATAGATGTAAAAACCCTCAACTTAAAGCTGGAAGTCTGAACTTTAACCTCACCGTCAGTGTTCTATTTCAAGTCCAATGTGCAGAGCGAAAACGACAAACAATGTGTCACTGTTGGAGTGCACTGTATCATACCATTATTTAATAAAATGATTGATGTAGAAAACAACAATATATAGGTGTATATAAGGCAAGGTGGGAAGGTAAAAGAAACACAAAGCACACCTGTCTGTAAAAAACAGTGTTTTATTGGACAGCTGTACAGAATGTAAACGGCTCTCTCATGTCTCAGATGCTAATACAGTCTGTCCAGCGTGTGTAAAAATTCACTGCGATTATCCAACCGTTCTCCTGGGAAACATTAAAAGCATACGCAGGGGCCGCACACTGCAGTCTGTGACCTGCGTGCGCGTTTACATTCTGCTGTTAGAGAACACATTTCACAGTAACTCCTCAAAATCTAACCCTCCAACACCCCCCTCCCCCCCCCCCCATATGAGCACCACAAAATCAAAACACTCAGACAATATTTAATTTATTTACAATGACAAAAAAAATAAAGAAGAAATCAATAAACAAAAATATCCATAATCGTGATTTTATAAGGGGAGTAAGGAAATTGAAAGGAAATCACTTTTTTAATTAAAATATAAGTAGTGTGATTACAGAAATGACATCCTTAAACACGGTCCCCCTCTCTGGTGTACAGTGGCTTATTGAGTAACTATGGTGACCAGTGACAGTCATTTCAGCACCAGAAACAGGGTCGAGAGCGACGCGTGGAGCGTACCCTCATTACAGAGCACCTATCTGTCTGTCTGTCTGTCTGTCTGTCTTCCTCTTCAGTACCGACCCTCTCGCTCCACACAGCTGACTCCGACTGCGTTGTCAGGGCACAGGCACGAGCGGCCAGTAGGGGTCGCTAGACACAAATGCGTGCAGCCTCCGTTGTTGACCGCACAATAGTTCCGCCCTGAGGGGGAAGAGTTCACGTTACAGTCCAAACAGAGACGGAGCTGAAAACAAACAAACACTCGCACACACGCACAAAAAGGCCGTCTCAGAATCGCGCGGGTAAACAGCAGCATCGCGAGGACGGCTGAGAATGTCTGGCACACATCAGCCGCATTACACAAAAAAAGTTCCTTGTGGTTTCCTAGAAAAAAATACAGCATGTTTCAATCAGTGCTAAAAACAGATATCACTGCCTAAACAGAGATATCACTGCTCAAAACAGAGATATTACTGCTCAAAACAGAGATATTACTGCTCAAAACAGAGATATTACTGATCAGACACAGATCACTGCTCAAATACAGATCACTGCTCAGAGAGATCACTGCTCAAACACAGGTCACTGCTCAGAGAGATCACTGCTCAAACAAGACATCACTGATCAAACACAGGTCACTGCTCAAACAAGACATCACTGATCAAACACAGATCACTGCTCAAACAAGACATCACTGATCAAACACAGATCACTACTCAGAGATATCACTGATCAAACACAGATCACTGCTCAAACAAGAGATCACTGATCAAACACAGATCACTGCTCAAACAAGACATCACTGATCAAACACAGATCACTGCTCAAACAGAGAGATCACTGATCAAACACAGATCACTGCTCAAACACAACCCCAACCTCCAACTGCCAACACAACCGCAACCTCCACCCGCCATCTCAACCTCAACCTCCACCCGCCATCTTAACCCCAACCCGCACCCGCCATCACAACCCCAACCTCCACCTGTCATCTCAACCCCAACCTCCACCCGCCATCTCAACCTTAACCTCCACCCACCATCTCAACCCCAACCTCCACCTGCCATGACAACCCCAACCTCCACCTGTCATCTCAACCCCAACCTCCACTCACCATCTCAACCCCAACCTCCACCCTCCATCACAACTCCAACCTCCACCCGCCACCTCAACCCCAACCTCCACCCGCCATCTCAACCCCAACCTCCACCCGCCATCTCAACCCCAACCTCCACCCGCCATATCAACCCCAACCTCCACCCGCCATCTCAACCCCAATCTCCACCGCCATCTCAATCTCAACCCCAACCTCCGCCCACAATCTCAACCCCAACCTCCACCTGCCATCTCAACCCAGGCCGATTATACCAACAAACATGTTCCATCGAGCTACTGCAAGACCATAAGAAACAGGCCTTTTCTCTCATTAGTTGTGTATGGGAGTAGCCCACCCTATAGCCTGCAGCTTCTACACAGCAGAGGTCTGTAGAAAAACCCTCCAAAGTGAGTGGCGGGTGGAGGTTGGGGTTGGCGGGTGGAGGTTGGGGTTGAGATGGGGGGTGGAGGTTTATGTTGGCGGGTGGAGGTTGGGGTTGAGATGGCGGGTGGAGGTTGGAGTTGAGATGGCGGGTGGAGGTTGGGGTTGAGATAGCGGATGGAGGTTGGGGTTGAGATGACAGGTGGAGGTTGGAGTTGAGATGGCGGGTGGAGGTTGGGGTTGAGATGGCGGATGGAGGTTGGGGTTGAGATGGCTGGTGGATGTTTGGGTTGGCGGGTGGAGGTTGGGGTTGAGATGGTGGGTGAAAGTCGGGATTGACCCCAACCTCCATCCGCCATCTCAACCCCAACCTCCACCCACCATCATAACCCCAACCTCCACCCACCATCTCAACCCCAACCTCCACCCGCCAACCAAAACCTCCACCCGCCATCTCAACCCCAACCTCCACTCACCATCACAACCCCAACCTCCACCCATCCGCTGTCTCTCTCTCTGTGTCCTGCCTGAGGGGAATCTGCTTTTCAGATTTTTCCTCTGCAGACACTTTGGGGTCGAGATGCTAAGCTTTTTCCCACCTGGGACTACTTAAGGGAGCGGCCACTCAAGCCAAATTTAGTTATGATGTCAAAGGTCAGTGAGGTCAGAGGTCAGAGTCAGGGGAATCCACAGAAGTGGGGCTAAACATCAAAGTAGAGGATATGCTGTCTCACTTTGGGGGGGTTTTCTACAGACCTCTGCTGTGTAGAAGCTGCAGGCTATAGGGTGGGCTACTCCCATACACAACTAATGAGAGAAAAGGCCTGTTTCTTATGGTCTTGCAGTAGCTCGATGGGACATGTTTGTTGGAGTACAATCGGCCAGTTTCTAGCAGCAGGTACAGAGGAATATTACAGCGCTGTACCTGTAGGGCACTGAGCATAGGCTGTGGTGATTCCATATAGCCGCGATCGTTTCTGTGGACGGAACTCGTCCGATTCCTTCCCCGCGGGCCGGTCAACCGCCACCACAGCGTCCCTGGAGAGGAGCATCAAACGCATGAAACATCAAAACACATCTACCATTCACCACTACCAAAACACATCTACCATTCACCACTACCAAAACACATCTACCATTCACCA
This sequence comes from Ilyophis sp. 1 JC-2022, assembly GCA_022702515.1. Lineage (NCBI taxonomy): Eukaryota > Metazoa > Chordata > Actinopteri > Anguilliformes > Synaphobranchidae > Ilyophis > Ilyophis sp. 1 JC-2022. Next base: position 109,782,900 of record CM040396.1, read on the forward strand.
CTACCAAAACACATCTACCATTCACCTCTACCAAAACACATCTACCATTCACCACTACCAAAACACATCTACCATTCACCACTACTAAAACACATCTACCATTCACCACTATCAAAACACATCTACCATTCACCTCTACTAAAACACATCTACCATTCACCACTACCAAAACACATCTACCATTCACCACTACCAAAACACATCTACCATTCACCACTACCAAAACACATCTAACAAAACACATCTACAAAAACACCTCTAGCATTCACCTCTACCAAAACACATCTACCATTCACCTCTACCAAAACACATCTACCATTCACCTCTACCAAAACACATCTATCATTCACCACTACCAAAACACATCTACCATTCACCACTACCAAAACACATCTAACAAAACACATCTACAAAAACACCTCTAGCATTCACCTCTACCAAAACAATTCTACAAAATAACATTTATCATTCACCTCTACCAAAGCACATTTACTGTCATCTCTACCACTCATATCTCACGAGACACACATTTGGTCTATTTCACCTCTATTTCACCTCTCCCCAGGACAGCTGCACAATGGGGTTTGTGCACCACTACCGCTACTCTACTACACTGGCAAATATAAAGTCAGAAACAACAGAGACGCCTATTACAGTAAAACTAGATAGCAGGCCGTCAACAGGCTGGCCCGAGGGCCGCAGCAGGAACTGCAAAGCATGCTGGGAGAACTCCTACCTCCTCCAGTCAGTGTAGTAGAGGTTCTTCCCGTAGGACGTCATTCCGAAGGGGTACTGAACGCCCTCCAGCACGGTCCTGCGGTCGCTGCGGGCAGGGTTCATGCACTCCACCTTGTGGGTCCCTGTAAACCAAAGAAGCACACCCCCCCCAGAACATAATACTGAGCCTTTACACATAACAGACACAACCACTGCAACAGGCACACCTGTGTTTTAATGGACAAGGCCGAGCCCAGGGCCGAGCCCATAGGCCCACTCGTGAAATCACTGAACAAACACACCATATTTCACAAAGCAACCTGAGACCCATTCAGGTGCAATTCCAAAGGCATGATGGGATTTCTGACACCCTCAGTGCAGGTGTGACATTAATGTGTTGAAAAAAACAAAACAATGTTCTAGTCCTTTCTTGCCTCGCTCCTAAACAGAGCTCAATAAAACACGCAGCAGGAACTTGTGTGTGCTCCATAGGGGCATGGAGCTGATTAACCCCCATCTGTCAGGGAAACGCACCCGCATCCGCCCAGCACAGCAGGGAGCTCTGGGGGTCATAGGTCAACGCGTTGGGCAGCTCCAGGTCATCCTTCACCAGAACCTTCCGGTTGGTCCCGTCCATGTAGGAGGATTCGATTTTGGGGGCGTCCCGGTTCCAGTCTGCCCAGTAGAGGTACCTGGAGTGATGAGAAGTGAGTGTTTATGGCTAAATCAGTGACAGCCTTACAGAGTGGAGATCAGTGAACATCAGCACTGCTATGGAAAACAAATACATCAAAACATAACTTCAATCTTTACAAACAATTTATAGAATTTATATATATATATGAGTAGGAAATAGTTAATGAACATGCACGGACACACGCAGAGGCAGACACATACAAACACACACACACAGACACTCACACACACACACACACACACACATACAAACACACACACACATACTCACACTCACACACACACACACACACACACACACACACACACACACACCCATTGGCAGGATCAGTGATAATGGCTCTGGGATTAATCAGGTCCGTGTCGAACAGCACACGTCTCTTGGTCCCGTCCAGAGAGGCCACCTCGATCCGGTCCCGCATGGAGTCCGTCCAGAACAGGGTCCGGCCCAGGTAGTCCACTGCCAAGCCCTCAGGGCTCTCCAGGTCTGGGAGGGCAGAAAGACATCATGCAATACCCCTGCTTACCAGCGGGAGGCGCTGCAGCTGTATAAACTGGGCATGCAGCTAAAGCTAAATTTCCATTTCAGGCATTTAGCTAATATTCTTATCCAGAGGAACTTACATCCTTTTAACATGTAATCTATTTATAGGTGAAGATTCTTACATATTATCTATTTATACAGGTGGAGATTTTTACATATAATTCATATAGTTATGCAGGCGGATATTACTGCAACAATTCAGGTTGATTACCGTGTTCAAGTGTACAATGGTAATCGCCTCACCTGGGAGTCAAATCTAGAAACTTGGCCCAGTTCCCTACCCTCTGACCTCTAACCCACCTGTAGTGATGATGGCAGTGGGCTCTCCTCCCTGTAGACTGGCTCTGCTGATGGCAGGGGCTGTGATGTCACTCCAGTACACCATCTTCTCCACGCAGTCGTACGCCACTCCAATCACCACTTTCTCCTGCGGAGCATCGTCAGAGGAGTGAGGCCAAATACCGTCATGCGGCGCTGCGCGCAACCAGACCTCACCGCTATGACCGAGATACCGCTGAGCCATGCGGCGCTGCGCGCAACCGGACCTCACCGCTATGACCGAGATACCGCTGAGCCATGCGCCGCTGCGCACAACCGGACCTCACCGCTATGACCGAGATACCGCTGAGCCATGCGCCGCTGCGCGCAACCGGACCTCACCGCTATGACCGAGATACCGCTGAGCCATGCGGTGCTGCGCGCAACCGGACCTCACCGATATGACCGAGATACCGCTGAGCCATGCGCCGCTGCGCGCAACCGGACCTCACCGCTATGACCGAGATACCGCTGAGCCATGCGGCGCTGCGCGCAACCGGACCTCACCGCTATGACCGAGATACCGCTGAGCCATGCGGCGCTGCGCGCAACCGGACCTCACCGCTATGACCGAGATACCGCTGAGCCATGCGGCGCTGCGCGCAACCGGACCTCACCGCTATGACCGAGATACCGCTGAGCCGTGCGGCGCTGCGCGCAACCAGACCTCACCGATATGACCGAGATACCGCTGAGCCGTGCAGTGCTGCATCTCGCCCGACCTCACTGCTACGACTGTCTAGACATTACAATCCCATCCAAACACATGCAAAACGTGTTTTGTGTGAAATGAAAAAATCCTTTACAGACTGGCTTACTGTGACATCCATTTTCATAACACAATCTGTGATATTAATGATACATTGATGAGCTTTTCCAAATGTTTTTAAGCAATCCCAGGCCCACGCTGCATAGCCGGGAACCACAAATATGCTTTTCCCTTTTAGAGTCACTTCCTGTTGCCCCTGGAAGCCAAAACTAATTTAGGAAGACTATGCTGTATACATCCTGACTGTACAGAAAAAACCCCCAAAAAGTTAACTTTTCTCTTTGCTTTGTCCTGGAAACCAGCAGTAGACTGGCAGGAAGATGATGAGCATTACTGGACTGAATGTCCTGTTCTCATCATTATGTTATGTTATGTTATGTTATGTTAGGCGCAGAAAACTGCTAGCAGGGTGTGGCTGCATGGGCAGGGTGTGGCTGTGTGGGTGTGGCTGTGTGGGCGTGGCTAAGCAGGGCGTGTTTGGCACTCACAGGCAGGTGAAGAACGGCCTTGGCTTGGTCCTTCTCCATATCGTAGCCGTCCAGCGGGACGTGCTCGATCTTCCCACTCTGGGCGAACAGCAGGTGCGTTCCTGGGGGGAGGGGCTTCACGTCCGGCCTGGGGGTGGGGCCCACCACGGGCGGAGACACTTCCTGTTCAATGCCTACCGGGGTCACATACATCGCCCGGAGACACAAGAAAAGCCAACGTCACTTCTGCACAAACACAGCACAGCTAACTACGGCGGGGAAAGACAGCTTAAAAACTGACAAAATTTTGGCAGGTGAAAACACCAAATGATAGTCTGGAAAATCTAAAAAAATGTTAGTGATATTACCAAAAAGAGTGGGTCATAATCATCGGGTGCATGAGCAGAACTGAAGCACACCTCGGTGGCATTAATAATATATTTATATAAACAAAGTGTCCAGAGTCATCTGTGCCTGAGAGTAACTAAAAACAGACAGAGGAAAGTTTTCCTGGAGTGCTAAGAAGTGAGATGAGGTGTGGTTGGGGTGGGGCGGGGGTTAGGTCAGGGGGGATGAGGGTTGGGGGGGGGGGGTTGACACTCACACAAGGGTCTGCTGCTGCCCCGCCCCGTTCGGGTGCCGGGGATTTCGGCGCCGTGGCGGTCCACACACCAGCACTCTCCGATACTGCCGTGGCACTGCGTGGGCTCGTACGCCCCCAGTGTGTCACAGGTTGGCACGTACTGCCCCGGGGCGGGCCGCGGGCCCCGGGGTCCAAACCCGGACGAGGCCAGGACGCTTTCCCGATGGCGCTCACACTGCGTCTTCTCACCCTCTGATTGGTCAAGAGCACAAACAGGGCTTGTAGTAATGAGGGGATGAGAGTCACATTTACACACATAAAGCACTCATTTACACACACAAAGCACTCATTTACACACAAAAACCACAAAATTACACACAAAAAACACTAAATTACATACAAAAAACACTAATGTACACACAAAAAAAACTAATTCACACACAAAAACCACTAAATTACACACAAAAAAGCACTGACTTACACACAAAAAAACACTAATTTACACACACAAAAAAGGACTAATTTACACACAAATAAAGCACTAATTTACACACAGAAATTCACAGAGTAAGAAAAACAGATAGTGATAGAGGTAAGAGAACACAGACTTGCTCACAGAGAAGTGCCTGATTTTTAAAAACAGGATTAAAACCCACATTTTCCTGTTTATTCCTGGCTTTCCTGCACGAGGCCTCAAACTCCCACGTGTAAGCCTTTTATGTGGGAGTGAATCATGGAGAAGAGCAGGACAACTCCGGAACAGGGGGCGAGTGGTCAGGCGCCATTGCTCTGCCCCCCAGCGTGGGGGCGCTGTTGTAAACAGTCTCCCATCTAAGTGATGAAATCTCCCGCTCGTGGGGAGGACTGCGTAACTGGTACAGTAAGCATGACCTCCTGGACCAGAGGAAATATTTCACAGTGCCGAACGAGTGTGGTGCAATATCCATCGCTAATGGACACGTGCGTTTCACAGAGTTAGCACGCTGACAGGTCAGAACACGCGAACACGCTCACGGACACGCTCTCTGCTCTAGTCACGGCAAGAATGTAGTTCAAACGCTCTGGAAATATGTCAAACCTGCAACAAAAACGCAACACTGTTATCAGGTAACCGTCCCTGTTAAGACAAGAATCTCAGGGTTTTTTTCTGTTCAGGGAGTGCAGAGGAGGCAACCCTGCCTCCCAAATCTAAAACTCGCCGAAAAAGGAAGGCTGGAACATCTCACGGAGAAAAAAAAGGGGGTTTGGAGGCATCCCAAGTGTCTGCTGAAAGCCAAGACGAGCTGAGACACCCCCTGGAGAGCAAGCTTCACAGCTCCAGAAGTTAAACAGCAGAGCGGCTAGCAGTGATGTTACAGCCAGAGTCCTTCAGAGAGAGAGAGGAAACGGCAGAGCGGCTAGCAGTGATGTTACAGCCAGAGTCCTTCAGAGAGAGAGAGGAAACGGCAGAGCGGCTAGCAGTGATGTTACAGCCAGAGTCCTTCAGAGAGAGAGGAAACGGCAGAGCGGCTAGCAGTGATGTTACAGCCAGAGTCCTTCAGAGAGAGAGAGGAAACGGCAGAGCGGCTAGCAGTGATGTTACAGCCAGAGTCCTTCAGAGAGAGAGAGGAAACGGCAGAGCGGCTAGCAGTGATGTTACAGCCAGAGTCCTTCAGAGAGAGAGGAAACGGCAGAGCGGCTAGCAGTGATGTTACAGCCAGAGTCCTTCAGAGAGAGAGGAAACGGCAGAGCGGCTAGCAGTGATGTTACAGCCAGAGTCCTTCAGAGAGAGAGAGGAAACGGCAGAGCGGCTAGCAGTGATGTTACAGCCAGAGTCCTTCAGAGAGAGAGGAAACGGCAGAGCGGCTAGCAGTGATGTTACAGCCAGAGTCCTTCAGAGAGAGAGGAAACGGCAGAGCGGCTAGCAGTGATGTTACAGCCAGAGTCCTTCAGAGAGAGAGAGGAAACGGCAGAGCGGCTAGCAGTGATGTTACAGCCAGAGTCCTTCAGAGAGAGAGAGGAAACAGCAGAGCGGCTAGCAGTGATGTTACAGCCAGAGTCCTTCAGAGAGAGAGGAAACAGCAGAGCGGCTAGCAGTGATGTTACAGCCAGAGTCCTTCAGAGAGAGAGGAAACGGCAGAGATAGTGATATTATATCTAAATACAAGTGAGCAGTGTCCTTATAGACAGAGAAAAACTAGATTACAGACTACAGTAGGTCTAAACAGCATACCTCAAAACAGAGGCGCATACTTCAAAAAGGAAAAGTATACTTGTAATAACCTTTGTATACTTACATTATATTTTTATTACACTAAACTACACTACTTTTTCACCTGGGAAGGTACCTCAAAATAAAGGCGGGGCCATTTCTGTGTCAGAGTTTAATGGAGAGTCTATCTCCCCCAGGTTTGTGTGAGAGAGGCGGATTCTCTACTCTTTAACAGTCGTACCTCTGATGCAATAACTATAACAGCTGGCTGACCCCGATTCCTCCTGTGGGTCCCCAGAGACGTGGAACGGGGCCAAATGGGGTCTCCTGCCGTTCGATCCACACAGCTGTGTTTGTGAGATCCTCAGTTCGCTATGGCTACAGCAGAATTCTCCTATAAAAACAGCTCCGTGCTTAAAGTTAGACCCTCGGCCTTATCTCTCTGCTCATGCATTATGGCTACGGCAGAATCCTCCGATCAAAACAGCTCCGTGCTTAAAGAGAGCCCATCGGCCTTATCTCTGCTCCTGCATTCCCGGGAACACAACGTGTTCCAGCAGGCGGGATAAATCATTAGCGCCGCGGCAGGATCGGTACAATCACAGCTCAGACAGCGGCCGCCGCGTGCAGTCAGCGGCTCTGCTTTCTCCAGCACGGCGAGTATTTCCACTTCATTCCCAAAAAAGGACTTAATGTGTTGCATGAGGGAGCAGATGTGCTGGCTGTGTTTGCCCCTTAAACAGAGAACAGAAAAACGGCCACAGACTCAGGGCAAGGTGGGCGGGGCAGGGCACAGACTCAGAGCAAGGTGGGCGGGGCTTACCAGAGGAGCACTGTACACCATCGCCGTAGAAACCAGGCCTGCACTGACAGGTGTAGGAGCCTTGAGTATTGTAGCACACAGCATCCTGGTGACACCTGCCTGGCTGGCATTCATCAATATCTGAGAAAGAGAGAGAGAGGGAGAGGGAGAAGGAGAGAATCCATTGTAAATTGATAAGAATTCCACTATTATTATTATTATTATTATTGCTATTGTTATTATTAAGAGTGCTAAGGAGACCACATCTCTTGTTGATTATAGAGCATAGTTTGGATGTTGCTGGCATGTTGTTAGCAGGACATGTTAAGCTATAATGGCTTTGTGGAAAGCAACTCCATATTGAGCAATAAAATGTGACAGCTTTAAAAAAAAGCATAAATTTGGAGGGGAAGAGGCTGTACCCTGGCAGCGCCGTCCATCCCCCACGAAGCCGGGCAGACAGGAGCAGACGTAGGAGGACCCGCCCGTGTAGCTGCACTGAGCGCGCTCCGCTACGTCACAGTCATGGCTGCCCTCCCGGCAGTGATCAGTGGGCCGGTCCCCTTCTGAAAACAGACACAACCGTACATCCCGTTAACCCGCGCGATTGGTCCGTACGTCCCGTTAACCCGCGCGATTGGTCCGTACGTCCCGTTAACCCGCGCGATTGGTCCGTACGTCCCGTTAACCCGCGCGATTGGTCCGTACGTCCCGTTAACCCGCGCGATTGGTCCGTACATCCCGTTAACCCGCGCGATTGGTCCATACGTCCCATAAACCCACGGGATTGGCCCATCGCTCCCACAAACACAGAAAGGCACCGCCTCCATCCTCACTCTCACCTGCTGTACAGAGCACCTGAACACACTGTATGAGCCCTGCCTTTGGATCCTAAATCACTGTTTGCTAACGGCACAGCACAAAGCGAGCAGAAATACCTGAGGGGCTTAAACAAACAGGCTTAACTGGAGACATAGAATAAAAGAGGAGAGGAATGGAAAGCACGTACCTACACAGGTCCTGCCGTCGGTGGCAAACTGATATCCATCAGCACACTCACACCGGAAGGTTCCGGGCTGGTTGTTACAGAGCGCGTTGGGGCCACAGACATGTGGGTTCTCTCGGCATTCATCGACGTCTGTGGGTGTTTCATCATCATCATCATCATCATCATCATTATTAGTGTTAATATTTATTGTGCATTAATGGGAAGTCTAATCTTTCCTGAATCGTTACTATGCTGCTTGGTACAACAGTCAATCTATCAATCACACCTGTGGCGGTCACAAGAACATCAGTTTTATTTTTTATTCTCTTTTTAGTAGGTCTGTTCAATCTCATTACCTCTCCCATCATCCCCTCTGTCCAGAGATCAATCACAGCTTTTACACAGAGATAGATCAATCACAGCTTTTTCACAAAGATAGATCAATCACAGCTTTTTCACAGAGATAGATCAATCACAGCTTTTTCACAAAGATAGATCAATCACAGCTTTTTCACAGAGATAGATCAATCACGGCTTTTACACAGAGATTGACCAATCACAGCTTTTACACAGAGATAGACCAATCACAGCTTTTTCACAGAGATAGATCAATCAAAACTTTTTCACAGAGATCGATCACATCTTTTTCACAGAGATAAACCATGTCCGTACCATGTGTGTGTCAGCACAGCTATTCAACCGTCACATACAATCTCTGTGCTACAATTAGGTTACATTCACAGCTAAAATTAGGTTCCCAGGTGTTTTAAAGATAAGATCCTGACTATTTAGTGTGTCATAGGAGAACTTCCTTTTGCACCAGAAAATAGTCTTACTGCTTCCTCGGACAGGAAGAGAAGTTCCCTGTGCAACAGGAAGTGGTCATTCAAAGCACTGCATTGTGGTTACACAGGGGACTTTCTGGTTTGATTTTTTATTTTGGCTGGAGAGCAGGGTAAAGGACATAGATGGAGGTCTGTTTTGAGGGCATGGTACCACAGCATGGTAAATACTTTACTTCAGAGAGGAAATTAAATGGCATTAGCTTAATTGACTTAATTCAAATATAATTATCTGTAAGCTAATTAGCTTAAAAACATTTTTAATAATAATAATAATAATAATAACTGCCCCATACCATAAGAGCTGTACCCAATTCACCTACCATAACACCTGCGTCCGTCTCCAGTGAATCCAGATCCACACTCGCAGGTGAACTGGGAGCCCTGACCGGGGCGGCAGATGGCATTTGTGTCACATCCATGACGACCGGTAAAGCATGGGTTCTCCTCTGGCTGCCCTCCTGAACACAAACCACACAACATCCCCCTTTTCACCTGAACACAAACAACACAACATCCCCCTTCTCACCTGAACACAAACAACACAATGTGGAGGGTATATTGTATGCTGAGGGTATGTTGTGTGTGGAGGGTATACTGTATGTAGAGAGGCCGTTACCATGGATGGAGCCGATCTTGTTACTCATGGCGTAGCGGATGAGCTGGTTGCCGGGGTCATACATGACGAAGACCTGGTCCACAGAGAGCTGCTGGGTGGGGACCATGTTCCTGCCGGACTCGTCGTGGGGGCAGCTCTGGAACACGATGGTCTGCCTCCACTGGAAGGTCCTGATCTCAGTGGTGTCGTCGGGCAGTTTGAGCGTGTAGTCACGCGTGGCGGATGACGTGATCACTGCACGGGAAAAAAACACGGGTCAGAGGGCGTCTCCTGCTCCATACCGCTGTAATTCACACGTCCCGTTCTATAGGCCTCATGTATAAAAGGTGCGTACGTACAAGAAAGGTGCGTACGCCACTCTCCCCACAGATTTGGGATTTATAAAAACAAACTTAACATCAAAACATGCGCACATTTACGCAGAGTATGATTTCTTTGACTGTGGGACTCAGATGGCGGGGAAACTGGCATACACACCTTTTTTGTGCGTACGCACCTTTTATACACGAGGCCCTATGAGTACATTTAGGGAACAAGGGTAGCCAACAAACAGCAACGTGATAAATGTTGATAAAACAGCCAAATGAAGAAGAGCAGCTGCTTATGCTAACAAATGCTACATCCACACCAGCGAAAGCAGGCAATACCTTTAAATCCACTTTAAACGGCCTGACGACTACAGTGTTTGTTTACGGTGAGCGGTTTTTTACGTTATTTGTGCTATACTCAGCAGGGTTGTGTAAACTAAATCCAGCAAATGTACGACTTGTTAGCAAACATAGTGGCTTTCCTACTGTGACTAAGATTATATTAATGCATCCTTCTCTAAATATTTTATTGCTGTGAAATGAGTGGAGCACACAGCTGTATGCTTGGCCAGTGAGCTCTGGCACTACCGAGTCTGGGAAACTGTACAATATCATACTGTAAACACTCCAGAACCCAAATACACACACCGGTGGACACTGCTGTTGCATTTTTTAAATGCACGCGTTTTAAGAAGCCACACAGTCTACAGGAATCAGTTTAGTCATCACCATGGTGATCATGGTGATTTAGACCCTCTTAAGGACAGGGCTGTGTAGTTCACATGAGGTTACACCAATTCACCAAAACCCACTATATGATGGGTGAACAACTTGAAAAATTGGAGCCCTCATTATATATGCAATTATTGAATATATTTTTTACAATTTCATCTCTACTCTACAGTAGTAGAGTACTTTATGCTATAAATGTAACAGGGACCCGCCTAAATAAAACTAAATAATAGTGGTTAGAAAACCCAAATGTGACTATTTTATATTTAAACTTTTGGTAACTTGATGTTACTTTCCCTTAGGAGAAACCCCCCAGCGCTCGAAAGCTTGTCTGTGTCGAATATGCTCTAGCTTGTGCTCAACATGTTGCTTTTAAACGCAGACATTCCACCAAGTCTAGCAAGGCTATGACTCACTTAGAAGAGCCAAAAAGAAGCTGCAGTTTAATTAATGTCTGAAGTAGAGCAGACTTTTGGATGCGCAGTTCCTCTCTAATGGTAGATCTCAAGAGTAACGCTTACTGCTGCTGTAATGGTAGATCTCAAGAGTAACGCTTACTGCTGCTGTAATGGTAGATCTCAAGAGTAACGCTTACTGCTGCTGTAATGGTAGATCTCAAGAGTAACGCTTACTGCTGCTGTAATGGTAGATCTGGGAGTAACGCTTACTGCTGCTGTAATGGTAGATCTCAAGAGTAACGCTTACTGCTGCTGTAATGGTAGATCTCAAGAGTAACGCTTACTGCTGCTGTAATGGTAGATCTGGGAGTAACGATTACTGCTGCTGTAATGGTAGATCTGGGAGTAACGATTACTGCTGCTGTAATGGTAGATCTGGGAGTAACGCTTACTGCTGCTGTAATGGTAGATCTGAGAGTAACGCTTACTGCTGCTGTAATGGTAGATCTGGGAGTAACGCTTACTGCTGCTGTAATGGTAGATCTCAAGAGTAACGCTTACTGCTGCTGTAATGGTAGATCTGAGAGTAACGCTTACTGCTGCTGTAATGGTAGATCTGGGAATAACGCTTACTGCTGCTGTAATGGTAGATCTGAGAGTAACGCTTACTGCTGCTGTAATGGTAGATCTCAAGAGTAACGCTTACTGCTGCTGTAATGGTAGATCTCAAGAGTAACGCTTACTGCTGCTGTAATGGTAGATCTGAGAGTAACGCTTACTGCTGCTGTAATGGTATATCTGAGAGTAACACTTACTGCTGCTGTAATGGTAGATCTCAAGAGTAACGCTTACTGCTGCTGTAATGGTAGATCTGAGAGTAACGCTTACTGCTGCTGTAATGGTAGATCTGAGAGTAACGCTTACTGCTGCTGTAATGGTAGATCTGAGAGTAACACTTACTGCTGCTGTAATGGTAGATCTGAGAGTAACGCTTACTGCTGCTGTAATGGTATATCTGGGAGTAACGCTTACTGCTGCTGTAATGGTAGATCTGAGAGTAACACTTACTGCTGCTGTAATGGTAGATCTGGGAGTAACGCTTACTGCTGCTGTAATGGTATATCTGGGAGTAACGCTTACTGCTGCTGTAATGGTAGATCTGAGAGTAACACTTACTGCTGCTGTAATGGTAGATCTGAGAGTAACGCTTACTGCTGCTGTAATGGTAGATCTGAAAGTAACGCTTACTGCTGCTGTAATGGTAGATCTGGGAGTAACGCTTACTGCTGCTGTAATGGTAGATCTGAGAGTAACGCTTACTGCTGCTGTAATGGTAGATCTGAGAGTAACGCTTACTGCTGCTGTAATGGTAGATCTGAGAGTAACGCTTACTGCTGCTGTAATGGTAGATCTGAGAGTAACGCTTACTGCTGCTGTAATGGTAGATCTGGGAGTAACGCTTACTGCTGCTGTAATGGTAGATCTGAGAGTAACGCTTACTGCTGCTGTAATGGTAGATCTGAGAGTAACGCTTACTGCTGCTGTAATGATAGATCTGAGAGTAACGCTTACTGCTGCTGTAATGGTATATCTGGGAGTAACGCTTACTGCTGCTGTAATGGTAGATCTGAGAGTAACGCTTACTGCTGCTGTAATGGTAGATCTGAGAGTAACGCTTACTGCTGCTGTAATGGTAGATCTGAGAGTAACGCTTACTGCTGCTGTAATGGTAGATCTGAGAGTAACGCTTACTGCTGCTGTAATGGTAGATCTGGGAGTAACGCTTACTGCTGCTGTAATGGTAGATCTGAGAGTAACGCTTACTGCTGCTGTAATGGTAGATCTGAGAGTAACGCTTACTGCTGCTGTAATGGTAGATCTGAGAGTAACGCTTACTGCTGCTGTAATGGTAGATCTGGGAGTAACGCTTACTGCTGCTGTAATGGTAGATCTGGGAGTAACGCTTACTGCTGCTGTAATGGTATATCTGAGAGTAATGCTTACTGCTGCTGTAATGGTAGATCTGAGAGTAACGCTTACTGCTGGTGTAATGGTAGATCTGGGAGTAACGCTTACTGCTGCTGTAATGGTAGATCTGAGAGTAACGCTTACTGCTGGTGTAATGGTAGATCTGGGAGTAACGCTTACTGCTGCTGTAATGGTAGATCTGAGAGTAACGCTTACTGCTGCTGTAATGGTAGATCTGAGAGTAACGCTTACTGCTGCTGTAATGGTAGATCTGGGAGTAACGCTTACTGCTGCTGTAATGGTAGATCTGAGAGTAACGCTTACTGCTGGTGTAATGGTAGATCTGGGAGTAATGCTTACTGCTGGTGTAATGGTAGATCTGGGAGTAACGCTTACTGCTGCTGTAATGGTAGATCTGAGAGTAACGCTTACTGCTGCTGTAATGGTAGATCTGGGAGTAACGATTACTGCTGCTGCTGTAATGGTAGATCTGAGAGTAACGCTTACTGCTGCTGTAATGGTAGATCTGGGAGTAACGCTTACTGCTGCTGTAATGGTAGATCTGAGAGTAACGCTTACTGCTGCTGTAATGGTAGATCTGGGAGTAACGCTTACTGCTGCTGTAATGGTAGATCTCAAGAGTAACGCTTACTGCTGCTGTAATGGTAGATCTGGGAGTAACGCTTACTGCTGCTGTAATGGTAGATCTCAAGAGTAACGCTTACTGCTGCTGTAATGGTAGATCTGGGAGTAACGCTTACTGCTGCTGCTGTAATGGTAGATCTCAAGAGTAACGCTTACTGCTGCTGCTGTAATGGTAGATCTCAAGAGTAACGCTTACTGCTGCTGTAATGGTAGATCTGAGAGTAACGCTTACTGCTGCTGTAATGGTAGATCTGGGAGTAACGCTTACTGCTGCTGTAATGGTAGATCTGAGAGTAACGCTTACTGCTGCTGTAATGGTAGATCTGAGAGTAACGCTTACTGCTGCTGTAATGGTAGATCTGAGAGTAACGCTTACTGCTGCTGTAATGGTAGATCTGGGAGTAACGCTTACTGCTGCTGTAATGGTAGATCTGAGAGTAACGCTTACTGCTGCTGTAATGGTAGATCTGGGAGTAACGCTTACTGCTGCTGTAATGGTAGATCTGAGAGTAACGCTTACTGCTGCTGTAATGGTAGATCTGGGAGTAACGCTTACTGCTGCTGCTGTAATGGTAGATCTCAAGAGTAACGCTTACTGCTGCTGCTGTAATGGTAGATCTCAAGAGTAACGCTTACTGCTGCTGTAATGGTAGATCTGAGAGTAACGCTTACTGCTGCTGTAATGGTAGATCTGAGAGTAACGCTTACTGCTGCTGTAATGGTAGATCTGAGAGTAACGCTTACTGCTGCTGTAATGGTAGATCTGAGAGTAACGCTTACTGCTGCTGTAATGGTAGATCTGGGAGTAACGCTTACTGCTGCTGTAATGGTAGATCTGGGAGTAACGCTTACGGCTGCTGCTGTAATGGTAGATCTCAAGAGTAATGCTTACTGCTGCTGTAATGGTAGATCTGAGAGTAACGCTTACTGCTGGTGTAATGGTAGATCTGAGAGTAACGCTTACTGCTGCTGTAATGGTAGATCTGGGAGTAACGCTTACTGCTGCTGTAATGGTAGATCTGAGAGTAACGCTTACTGCTGCTGTAATGGTAGATCTGAGAGTAACGCTTACTGCTGCTGTAATGGTAGATCTGAGAGTAACGCTTACTGCTGCTGTAATGGTAGATCTGGGAGTAACGCTTACTGCTGCTGTAATGGTAGATCTGAGAGTAACGCTTACTGCTGCTGTAATGGTAGATCTGAGAGTAACACTTACTGCTGCTGTAATGGTAGATCTGAGAGTAACGCTTACTGCTGCTGTAATGGTAGATCTGGGAGTAACGCTTACTGCTGCTGCTGTAATGGTAGATCTCAAGAGTAACGCTTACTGCTGCTGCTGTAATGGTAGATCTGAGAGTAACGCTTACTGCTGCTGTAATGGTAGATCTGGGAGTAACGCTTACTGCTGCTGTAATGGTAGATCTGAGAGTAACGCTTACTGCTGCTGTAATGGTAGATCTGAGAGTAACGCTTACGGCTGCTGTAATGGTAGATCTGGGAGTAACGCTTACGGCTGCTGCTGTAATGGTAGATCTGGGAGTAACGCTTACTGCTGCTGTAATGGTAGATCTGGGAGTAACGCTTACGGCTGCTGCTGTAATGGTAGATCTCGGAGTAAGGGTCGATCTGCACACTGCTGCCCAGTGGAATCTCGGGCACCGTTCCCTCCAGTTCCGTGCTGACGAGCAGGTGGTCGTGTTCGTCGATGCCCTTAAACTCCTGCTTGATGGACAGCTTCTCATTGCCAGGCAAAAAGGTCACTTCAGCCTGACGTGTGAACTCCCCGCCTTCAGAGAGAGACAGAGGGAGAGGATGGGGGGAGAGAAAGAGAGAAAGAGTGAGAAGGAGAAAGAGAGTGGGGTGAGAAAGAGGGGGTGGGTTGTGGGGGATGGGGAGAGAGAGAGAGTGAGAGGATGGGGGGGTTTGGGGGGCTGGGGAGAAAGAGAGAGAGAGCAAGAAAGAGAGAGAAAGAGAGAGAGGGGGTGAGAGAGAGAGAGAGAGAGAGAGAGAGAGAGAGAGACGTAGCCGGTAGCTGAAAATGAAGTATTCCCTCTGCAGCCCTAACTAGCCCAACTGAAATCAGTACACTTTCACGGGCACCATCGCTTTGGATTAACGCATCTGCCAAGTTAATGTAATGTAATGTTTGTAAAGATCAGTTACGGGGGTGTAATCAGCGGGGGGGGGGGGTCTCACCGAGGATGCTGAAGCCGTTCTTGTGTCCGGGCTGCTCCAGAGCGAAGGCCCAGCCGATGATTCCACCGAGAGAGGACAGGGGCAGGAGAGAGGGCCCCAGCGGGGACGGGATGGTGCTGATGGCCACGTACGCCCGCCCGTCATTGGCCACCACGTAGGAGTGCAGGTCGTTACCGCTGAGCTCCACCGGGGAGGGGGAGGTCCCAACAAACACCCGCCCATTCACCTTCCCATTCATCCTCTGCGGCTTACCTGCCAATCACAAGCCAGAATTACGACTTCACTTCCTGTTTCATCCCCAAACACCAATGAATAATGAGCCTTTAGACGAGCTTTTGGATGGCGTTGTACCTTCAGCCAAGCATTGCTTGCCGTTGCCATAGAAACCAGGCCGGCAGTGGCAGCAGTAGCCGTTGGGGTAGTCCCTGCAGTCTGCGAAGTTGGAGCACTTCCGTCTGTTGTTTGCGCAGGTTTCAATGTTGTAGGAGAACACTGGAGGACACATTTAGATGGCCAGTAAGACCTTGTGTCTATCCAGAGTGACCATCTTATACATGTAAACCATACATTTATTACAGCTGGGTATCTTTCTAGAGCTGATCAGGTCAAACGCTTTGCTCAGTGGCTCAACAACGGCAGTGCTCCGAGCGGGATTTGAACCTATGACCTTAGACTTGCAAGCCCAGTTCTCTGAGCATTATGCTACAACACCCCCCGCAGGCAATAGGCCACTCCCCTCTCACCGTCTACATTAATGTCACTGTCGTCCACCACCACCACTTCAGGGTTCTCTGGCTGGTACTGGACCGGGTGTACCAGGACGGGCTGGACCAGGTCCAGGATGGGGTGGACCGGGTTCGGGGCGGGCTGGTGGGCGTTGGGTTCCTCGTAAGGCTCCTGTGGGTGCTGCTCTTCGGGCAGGGGGTACACAGGCCTTTGGGGTACCTCAGGGTCAGTCTCATACGGAGGGTATTCCACAGCCTGCTCGATGGGGATATGGGGTCGCGACCCCTCTGCTACAGTGTCCCCGCCCCTTCCCTGGGGCACCACCCCCGGCAGCTCCGTCACTTCACCGGGGGCAACGGCCGAAAAATAGGGGAAGGTCCCAATCTCAAACACCCACACACCCTGCTTGCCAGAGTTCGTTTGCCTGGGAAGACGCCAACAGGAAACATTTATTCCACAAGGTCTAGAAGACTTTGTTGGCTAAACACAGTGCATGCCACGTTTTCTACAAAGTTATTTGTACAAACTGGCAGAGTGCAGTTCTGTACGCTGCCAGAATTCTGTGATTTGACTTTACTCTACACAGGGCTGGAAGCTTCATAGAGTTTTAAACATAGCAGGCGTAGAACACGGATTAGCAACAACATGAAAAGCGAGGTAGCAGAGGTCCGAGCAGGGTAAGGGTGTAGCGCTTACTCAGCTAGCTTTCTGACTGACTCCTCTTCTTCAGTGGTGATCCGGTAGTACGGCCCCTGGCGGGTGCTCCAGATGAGGAATTTCACCAGCCCTTTGCCAAAGCCGGCTTGCAAAGGCTCACTTCTGCCCACTAAAGGCGAGGAGAGGAACTGCATACCCTCACTAGGATACAGCAGAATGGCATAGGAGACCGTCTCGCCTGACGCTATGACCAGCTGAAAAGTGTTTCGCTGTGAAAGCCCAAACGTATCAGTGTTAGTTTCCCTCAGAGCGCGGTCACTAAGCAACCGGCGAAGCCCTATCAGGCCACAGTATGTTACCGCTAACAGCTGGACATTGACTACAAGGGCTCGCTGAGAGTTTAACAGTGTCGACCCTGCTTGGGAGGCCCCCGTAATGCTCTGGCTACAATTTACAAGCCCTGCTTCTTGACTTAAACCCCAACCCCACCCACACACCGCTGCCCTTACTGCTAACTGCACCCCCAAAATGGCTGACTTAGCCTTAACCCCACCCCAAAATGCCCTACTTAGCCTTAACCCCTCCCCAAAATGGCTGACTTAACCTTAACCCCACCCCAAATTGGCTGACTTAGCCTTAACCCCACCCCAAAATGGCTGACTAGCCTTAACCCGCCCCAAAATGGCTGACTTAGCCTTAACCCCGCCCCAAAATGCCTTACTTAACTTTAACCCCGCCCCAAAATTCCTTACTTAACCCCGCCACAAAATGCCTTACTTAACCTTAACCCCACCCCAAAATGTCTTACTAAACCTTAACCCCGCCCCAAAATGGCTGATTTAGCCTTAACCCCACCCCAAAATGGCTGACTTAATCTTAACCCCACCCCAAAATGCCTTACTTAACCTTAACCCCACCCCAAAATGCCTTACTTAACCTTAACCCCGCCCCAAAATGCCTTACTTAACCTTAACCCCACCCCAAAATGCCTTACTTAACCTTAACCCGCCCCAAAATGGCTGACTTAGTCTTAACCCCGCCCTAAAATGGCTGACTTAATCTTAACCCCACCCCAAAATGCCTTACTTAACCTTAACCCCGCCCCAAAATGCCTTACTTAACCTTAACCCCACCGCAAAATGGCTGATTTAGCCTTAACCCCACCCCAAAATGGCTGACTTAATCTTAGCCCTTAGTCCCCCCCCCCCAGCACACCTGCTGATTTCCTCCATTCTGGGGGTCATGGGGGGCCACGCCCACCCATGTGACCACCAGCGAATGGCGGGGCTCCACCTCATCGTCCTCGGGAAAGGCGCGGTTTATGTGCTCCGCAGCCCTCTGCAGGACAGCGGGACTGGAATCCTGGCGGTAGTACACCTGCCCCACCCCGTCGCTGGTGTCCAAGTCCCCCACCAGGGCGGCGATCATCCCAACAGTGGCGGGCATGTTCCCCAGGTACTCAGACTCTGGGTCTGGCTGTCCCACGGCAACAAATCCATTGGTGTTGATCTTTAATGAGATTTTAAAAAATAAAGATTTGTCATGTTTCCCTGAGCTCTTTATAAGCGCAGTTCTCTTAAGTTCTCATAAGTATGAAAATAAAATACATTTTGCCATTTGTATTCTTGCGTAATGATATTTTATGTAAATACATTTTAAAACAAATTATGTAGACAAGAGTACATTTCCCCCATCTTACACATACTGTACGTGTTTTTCTTACACAATTGGGCCTGTACTGAAAATCCTTTGAGTAAAACTGAAGACACAGTCTAATCTTCCAAGAAAATTCTTTGCACCTCATGTGCACTTAAGTTAGACACTGGAATGCAATAAAGTAAGGAGGATATGAAAGCCATATAATCACTCTTTATACTCATCACTACAGAATAACATGACGGTCTGTCACTGCCTTAGGCTATGGAAACTTTCCCTCCCAGTGAGGCAATGTGGGTATACACACCACCCACCCAAACAGTTTCATACGGCCAAAACGTTGCTTACGGAAGAGCTTAGATCATCTTTCTCTCCCAGAGCAAAAGAAAGCTTCAGGGTCCAGCTATCAACACATCCTTCCTTTATGCCAAAGGCCCAGAATCCCCTTACAGAGTATTTCTCAAATGCGCTTAATTGGTTCTGTCTGCATGTCTGATGTTTTCAGGGCCGTCCTCACAGGTGGCTTGTCTCAGTTAGCCTGTGCTTACTGTAGTCAGTCTCAGTTAGCCTGTGCTTACTGTAGTCAGTCTCAGTTAGCCAGTGCTTACTGTAGTCAGTCTCAGTTAGCCTGTGCTTACTGTAGTCAGTCTCAGTTAGCCTGTGCTTACTGTAGTCAGTCTCAGTTAGCCTGTGCTTACTGTAGTCAGTCTCAGTTAGCCTGTGCTTACTGTCGTCAGTCTCAGTTAGCCTGTGCTTACTGTAGTCAGTCTCAGTTAGCCTGTGCTTACTGTAGTCAGTCTCAGTTAGCCTGTGCTTACTGTAGTCAGTCTCAGTTAGCCTGTGCTTACTGTAGTCAGTCTCAGTTAGCCTGTGCTTACTGTAGTCAGTCTCAGTTAGCCTGTGCTTACTGTAGTCAGTCTCAGTTAGCCTGTGCTTACTGTAGTCAGTCTCAGTTAGCCTGTGCTTACTGTAGTCAGTCTCAGTTAGCCTGTGCTTACTGTAGTCAGTCTCAGTTAGCCTGTGCTTACTGTAGTCAGTCTCAGTTAGCCTGTGCTTACTGTCGTCAGTCTCAGTTAGCCTGTGCTTACTGTAGTCAGTCTCAGTTAGCCTGTGCTTACTGTAGTCAGTCTCAGTTAGCCTGTGCTTACTGTAGTCAGTCTCAGTTAGCCTGTGCTTACTGTAGTCAGTCTCAGTTAGCCTGTGCTTACTGTAGTCAGTCTCAGTTAGCCTGTGCTTACTGTCGTCAGTCTCAGTTAGCCTGTGCTTACTGTAGTCAGTTCTTACTGTGATTTCACAGATCAATTGAGCATGTTTATTAGTCACACTGTATCCTATAACCCCCAAAAACACTTTTGGAGCAGCAGCCATTTTTCAGGACACAAGTAGCACTGGCACAACCAGGGAAATGACCGAATGTGATCCCTGTCCCCTGCCCCCTGTCCCCTGTCCCCTGTCCCCTGTCCCCTGTCCCCTGTCCCCTGCCCCCTGCCCCCTGTCCCCTGCACCCTGTCCCCTGCACCCTGCCCTCTGCACCCTGTCCCCTGTTCCCTGACCCCTGTTTGCCATGTGCCCTCGCCCCTCACTTTGCAAGCAATGTGCGAAAGAAATCCTGCAAAACCTTTATTTTAAGTGCCCCCGTTTGTGAGAAAAAGTCGCCCATTCAAAAACTTTTTGACGTTGACTCAAATAATTGCGAAAATGCGCCCTTAAAGAGACGAAGGGTCATATTCGGTCATGGCCCAGGATTCAATTCTGCTGCAGTGCCCTGCATGGGGGCATTTTCTACACACTGATCTTATTGAACAACAAACACAATACCGTTCTCACATTTGCACACACACTCACATATACACCAAATACACATTACCACTCTCTCTCTCTCACACACACACCGATACACACATACACAGACACACCCACACTCACACACACTGACCACACACACACACACATACACAGACACACACACACACACACAGCCACGGCCAAGCCCAGGTTATCTGCTACACAAGCCAGGCCTTTATAACATTCCAAACGCATGCTGAACCTGTGAGGAATATTAAAAGAACAGCTTTTAGCTGCTCTGTCTCTACTAGCAAAACACCGGCTGGAATCCTGGGATCTTCCCACAGCATTCCCCAAGCATTCCCACCCGCCAATCTCTCAGTTTCTCCAGAATTCCAGATCACCTTGCAATGAGGCAAACCAGGACATGGTTACGCCAGGACCCAAAACAAACCATGTGATCGTTCAGTAACACACAATCCTGCAGAAAGCTTCACTGAGCCGATAGGCAGGGGCCTGAGGGGCAGTCTGTTCTCCAGATAGACATGTCTTTACACAGGCCCGGGCCGTGACCGAATATGATCCCTTCACCCATTTCAGGGCGCATATTTCAGTCAACTTCGTCAAAATGTTTATGAGTGGGCGACTATCAGAAATGGGGGCACTTAAAATCCCAGGATGAAACCCTTATTTCCGGGGTTTTGTTTAGGGGATTCAGGAGCACACTCATCCGAGAATTTCAGAAAGTAAATCGGACATAAAAACTTGCCATGCAAGAGCGGCACACATTACAAACTACTTTGTTTTTGGAGTTTTGCAGGATTTTTTTTCGCACACTGCTTGCAAAGTCAGGGGAGAGGGCACATAGTAAACAGGGGTCTGAGTGGACAGGGGACAGGGGACAGAGGACAGGGTGCAGGGTGCAGGGGACAGGGGACAGGGGACAGGGGACATGGTACAGGGTGCAGGGGACAGGGGACAGGGTGCAGGGTGCAGGGGACAGGGTGCAGGGGACAGGTTACAGGGTGCAGGGTGCAGGGTGCAGGGGACAGGGTGCAGGGTGCAGGGTGCAGGGGACAGGGTGCAGGGGACAGGTTACAGGGTGCAGGGTGCAGGGTACAGGGTGCAGGGGACAGGTTACAGGGTGCAGGGGACAGGGTGCAGGGTGCAGGGGACAGGGGGCAGGGGGCAGGGGACAGGGTGCAGGGGACGGCAGGGGACAGGGGGCAGGGGACAGGGTGCAGGGGACAGGGGGCAGGGGGCAGGGGACAGGGTGCAGGGGACGGCAGGGGACAGGGGGCAGGGGACAGGGGACAGGGGCCCTGGTCTTTACCTGAAGGGTCCAGTCCCATAATGCAATGCAGGTCTACATGAACAGCAGGGGTGGGGTGTGGGGTATGTGTGTGAGGGGGTGGGGTGTGTGTGTGAGGGGGGTGGGGTGTGTGTGTGAGGGGGTGGGGGTGGATTACATTTCCCTCTGTTTCCTCACTCAGAGAAAGTGAAAAACAAACAGAGGACTTTTAAACAAAAACTCTGGGGTCCCCTGTAGGGCAGACTGTCAGAGACAGGTGGGAGAGAGAAGGAGAGAGAAAGAGAGAGAGAGAGAGAGAGAGAGAGAGAGAGAGAGAGAGAGAGAGATAGGGAGAGAGAGAGAGAGAGAGAGAGAGAGAGAGAGAGAGAGAGATAGGGAGAGAGAGACAGAGGGGAAAAACATGTGTTTGTGTGGACTGATGTAAAACTAATTGAGTTGCAGCTTGCAGCAATAAATCAGACCAGCCTGCTGTTACATCAGTGCTGTGGTAAACGTGTGTGTTGGATTTTGGGTGGGGGTGTGGGGGGGGTAATAGGTTCTTGTACATGAAGACTCCATTAAGCTGCTGTGGAAACACTCCCCTGTCACCCCCCAGCAGTGAAAGTGACACCATTAAACAGCGTGGTGGGAGAGGGGAAAAACACAAAGAGCTCTTTTATTCAAACAGGCATTCCTCAAAGCTCCTCAAAGCTCCACGTTGTGTCCTCGCTTAAACCACTCCGATAATCTACTGAGACAGCAAGGCACGGAGAGAAGAACATCCTCCCATATCTGGAGTGGAGTCATCGCTTGTCTTAAAGATCCATCGTATTTCTGGCTAAGAAAGCCTCCTAAAGATTTTCCAAACAGTCCAGCCTAAAAAAAGTGAGCAGCAGGCTGTTTTAAAATGACCTTAAGCTGTCCAACCAGGTCACATAAAACCCTTTACAGCATGGATGTTCAAATCTGGACCTCGAATCCAAATCCGATTTCTCCAAGGTAATTAACTGGACAATTAGTGCCACTGATTGGCCGGACCGTCTCCACACGTGACTCCCGGGTAAAGAGAGGGCGGAAAGCCGGCAGTTCTTGGCCCTCGTGGACCGTGATGTGAAAAACAGGTTGCTGTCCAACAGCAAGAGTCCAATCGCGTCAGAACCAAACGATCATC
The DNA here is from genome assembly GCA_022702515.1 of Ilyophis sp. 1 JC-2022. Classification (NCBI taxonomy): domain Eukaryota; kingdom Metazoa; phylum Chordata; class Actinopteri; order Anguilliformes; family Synaphobranchidae; genus Ilyophis; species Ilyophis sp. 1 JC-2022. Next base: position 109,805,969 of record CM040396.1, read on the forward strand.
GCTCTAAAACATTACTGCCTGATGGAATATTTTAATCGGCTGCATGCGCAACATTTCTCTACCAGTGAAACAGCTGCATAGACGGCTCCGGAAGGAATTTGAACCTGCAGCCTCCTGACTAGAAGCCAGATTCCTTTACCCCTACATCACACCCATCACCGTACAATCAGAGTCTACAGTATTCCACCTACACCACAGATCAGCATTTGAACGCAGATCTACAGGCCCCGGCTCGCCTGCCTCGGCTGGCTTTACTCTCAGGTGCGAGCGTGTGAGTGACAGTAATTGCGAGGGAACTGCGCTGCATTCTACACGCATCACATACATTATCGTTCGACATGAACGTCTAAGCGAAAGGAGGGAGTGGTTTCCGAAACATGACTCCCCGACAGCGAGAAGAATAGTCCTGCCCAGTACAGATTTGTTTTCACAGAAACGGCATATAATAAAAGTTTAGCGCGAACCAGCTGGGCCTACCGTAAACGACTCTGCAGGACCGTGGAGAGAAGCCCAACCAAAAATATGTGAGGAACTTAGAACTGTAAGCAAAAAAAACCCAAATATCTGAAAAACTACAGCGATTTCATCATAGACGGGACAAATAATAATCTTTGTGGGAGAGACGTCCATCTGGCCTTAACAGATGCCCCCGCCCACGCCCCCCTTACGATATTCTACACGTGCGTTCTAAAGGGATTCTCAGACTCCAAACCCCCTCAGTTTACCCCACAGCTGCCTGCTTAGCGCATTGCGCTCTTTGCTGACGCGCTCTTTGCTGGCGGTAAACACACCCGACCCGCAGAGTGAACAGCAGCCTCATAACTGCCTGTGTTCCTCTAATTCCCTACAGCTGAGACCTTAACCACACAAATCAAATCAAATCAATATTTATTTATATAGCGCATTTCACAACTAGTTGTCACAATGCGCTTCACAGAAAAAAACCCAGCCTAAACCCCCACAAGAGCAAGCCAGAGGCAACAGTGGCAAGGAAAAACTCCCTGGTGTAACTACGAAGAAACCTTGGGAGGAACCAGACTCAAGGGGGAAACCCATTCTCCTCAGGTCGGCTCAGGGTCTAGATCTTACTGACCAGCATGGTCAAAACTGACTGCCAATACACAAAACAGGGGATGTCCAGTACATTAAGGTGTCACTAAGGCAGTGGTTTCCAACCCTGTTCCTAGAGATCTACCGTCCTGTAGGTTTAACTCCAACCCTAACATTACATTTACATTACATTACAGGCATTTAGCAGATGCTCTTATCCAGAGCGACTTACACAACTTCTTATTACATTTATCCATTCATACAGCTGGATATATGCTGAAGCAAGTCAGGTTAAGTACCTTGCTCAAGTGTCCTACCTGGGAATCGAACCTGCAACCTTTCGGTTACAAGGCCAGTTCCTTAACTATTATACTACACTGCCGTCGTAAGGGGGGCGTGGGCGGGGGCATCTGTTAAGGCCAGATGGACATCTCTCCCACAAAGATTATTATTTGTCCCGTCTATGATGAAATCGCTGTAGTTTTTCTGATATTTGGGAGTTTTTCGCTTACAGACACACCTCATTCAACAGACCTCATAGATCTCATTGAGCTGCTAATTAGTGGAATCCGGTGTACCAAATTAGGGTTGAAATGAAAACCTACGGTAGATCTCCAGGAACAGGGCTGGGGGCCACTGCATTAAGGTGACCAGGACACGGTTATGTGCTGAATAGTTTACATAGAGCTCTCACTGTGATTCTCTCACACTGGTACAGGAACAATTGATCATTTGGCTCAGATATAAATCTACACATGTAAGGTACAGATTTACTGTTGTGTCTGTGGGGTGGGGTGATGAGACAGAGATCAAACCGTGCTGAGTGTTAAGTGTTGAGTGTTAAGTGCTGAGTGTTGAGAGTGGGGGAACACAACTGTTTACTTTTTTTAACCCAGAGAAAAGCATTTAATGGTGTGAAAAGCACGGGGGGAGGAGGAGGGGAGTGTAACACCTGATATCACTTATAGCACACCGCCACATATAGTGCCGTCCAATCAGAGCTGGACAGGAAATTGCTCGGTGGGACAGGAAGCCCCTCACAGGAAATGATGATAAGAACCACATCCTGGGAAAAAAACAAACAGAGCCTGGAGACACTGAACACCAGCGCTGTGTGGAGGCGTGGAGGGGGGGGGGGGGGGGGTGGAGGAATAAGCCGGAATCATTTAATAACGCTGGAAACACAGGAGAGGATAGACTTCAGTAAATACTAGATCTTACTATACTATATCAATTAGGGGCGTGCAGCAATGCCACTATCTGTATCTGTATCTGTTCGACCATAAAAACCGCAACCGTAACATAACTTCTACCAGAAGTTGCCTTACATATAGGAAATGTGATTTTTTTCTAGTCTAAAATGAATTGTTATTGCAATTTACGAGTATGCATGCCCCTCACTGTCTTTTTATAAGAACTATATTCTGTACTTTATACATATTTATTGTTTTGTTTAAGGTTGTTTCTGTTAACCTATTTGAACCCCCCACCCCCTAAAAAGGTAATAATAAAGAGGTACAATATATAATCAACTCAGAATGAAAAGGCAGTTTTATAAAAACATCAAACCATTCCATTATACATTTGAATGGAAACTATTTCCACAATAACAAACCGTTCTGCCTGTTGTGATTTCATATTGTACTTTTTCTGTTCGTTTTTTATTTTACTATATGAACTTGGATACATAAATGATTATGTATCGTAATATTATTATAATTACTATTATTATTATTATTATTATTATTATTACGATTTATAAAATTCAAGGAGAAGACTTAAGGATTATAGCCTAATTATGTATTGAGAAAAAAACATGTAAACAAGATGCATTTCTGAGCGAGCAGTAACAACAAAGTTCGAGAACACCTGAAAAGCTTTTAATTTAAAAAAATGAAAAAAACTCGGGATACGGCTGCATTTCAACAGCTTTTAATATGGTTTTAGTATTCCATTGGTTAAACCGATCACCGAGACAAGCCTAGTTAAGACATTTTCGTTGAAACGTCATATTTTATTAATTGCGTTGCAAGTTTGGGCTCATGGAATGGCGAGATTGACGGAAGTAATACGGAGGCAGAAAGGACGGTCGGTACAGTTTAAAAATACAAACAACACAACTAGCATAAATACAATAATAATTTTGATAGCCAGTAAGTGACATTTCAATATATACACTCCTCAAAAAAAGTTCGGAAACGTTATTTCGGTCGATTATTCCTCCCTTTTAATAATACCAATTTGTATTGTATTTTATATCGTTGGAAAGCCTGATTAATCACCTTTACAACGAGGTACAACTTGTAAGGATCGTGCATTCGTGGAATGAGCAACACAGCTAACCGTGTGGGTAGCGGCCCAAAAAAATGTGCCAAAATCCCCTGCAATATTCTTCTGTTGGTATTCACTCTCGTTTTGAGTTGCTTGGTGGACTGGATGATTGCACTCTCCCACAGTAATAAGGAAAAAACAACACATATTGGCCATTTTTACACTTTATTCATTTTACACTGTCAGGGACCTCAGTAGCGTGTGGAAGATCCATACGCAGCCACAACAGCTTGGCACCTCCTCCTCATGCTGGTCACCAGCCTGGTCACACACTGCTGTGGGATGGCATCCCATTCCCATGCCAATCAGGTGCCAGTCACACACCTGTGACTGTCATACACCTGCCAGCACTTGAAGCTCAAAACGAGAGTGAATACCAACAGAAGAATATTGCAGGGGATTTTGGCACATTTTTTTGGGCCGCTACCCACACGGTTAGCTGTGTTGCTCATTCCACGAATGCATGATCCTTACAAGTTGTACCTCGTTGTAAAGGTGACTAATCAGGCTTTCCAACGATATAAAATACAATACCAATTGGTATTATTAAAGGGAAGGAATAATCGACCGAAATAACGTTTCCAAACTTTTTTTGAGGAGTATATAATATATACTGATTCTAGCTATTCCTTTGCTTTATTTTAAAGGGTGTTTTTACGTTCTGAAAAAGTGGCGAGATTAAGCGCAGCCAAATTAAAGCGAGCAGCATTAAAGGGATAGTATCGTTTGCATGCAAAATGTTGAGATTTTTCATTTAACGTTTTGTCTCTTTTTTTTTTGTGTTGCTCTCACGAGATTGACATAGGCTTATATAAACCAGGCACGTTAAAGATATAGCCTAGGTTGAGTATCCGTAATTTCAGGGATTGCCGATTGAGTCACATGGCCCATATCGGACGGCTCCATCCCAAATTATATATTTTAATGTTTTAATAAACAAATAAACAGGCATACAGACAGATGGGCACTGAATCAAAAATATCCCTGCTGCAATAAAATTATTCCCCACATCCGAACATGAACGGGCAACTTTGGATCGGAAAAAATCCGTTTCCAACCCACTACACGTGCAGGGGTACAGCTGGGGCCCTAACAGGCTCCCAACGGGCATGACTGGAAACCCCAAATTAGTGAGTAAAATGGGGGGGGGGGGGGGTGAAGGATGTTACTTTTTTTTTGCAAAATTGCAAGATGGAATATGATATGATTATATGAGCATGTACTCTTAAAATCCCTTCTGTTCTGGCTAAAATGTGAAACGTGCTACATTCCTGTTGTATAAAAAACGCTTATAATTAATGAACGCCAAGTACCGGATTTACAACATCAAGGACACAATTAGGGCACGGACAGCATTTCTATTTGGGGGAATGATTCACACAGGAATAAAAAGACGGGTTTGTCTGACCGGCACAATGGAGAGGTTGTGTGCCAAATCATTTCTATTGTGTTCAGTCAATCAGGCAAACAGAGGCGATGAGATCTACGATAACAACACAAGCACCAGGGAAGGGGGCACTACATCAGCTCACTGGTGTGGACACGTGAAACGCAGGATCAATGGAGAACAGAGGTCATTATGCAGCGGAGAGAGACCGCAAATCTGAGAGTGGAAAAACCAGCGGCCAGAACCAAAACCAGAACCAGAACCCGGACCTAGTGTAGTCTATCCTTCAGCCACATCCTTGCCGGGCCTGCTCTCTGCTTCTGTCCTATGAGCAATTTAAGACAAACCCCAATCAGTCCTGTTCCCAACACCCTGTCCATGTTTTAGCTTGAGCCATCCTCAAGCTCAACTTTGACTAAGTTACTCATCCTCAAGCTCAACTTTGACCAAGTTACTCATCCTCAAGCTCAACTTTGACCAAGTTACTCATCCTCAAGCTCAACTTTGACCAAGTTACTCATCCTCAAGCTCAACTTTGACCAAGTTACTCATCCTCAAGCTCAACTTTGACCAAGTTACTCATCCTCAAGCTCAACTTTGACCAAGTTACTCATCCTCAAGCTCAACTTTGACCAAGTTACTCATCCTCAAGCTCAACTTTGACCAAGTTACTCATCCTCAAGCTCAACTTTGACCAAGTTACTCATCCTCAAGCTCAACTTTGACCAAGTCACTCATCCTCAAGCTCAACTTTGACCAAGTTACTCATCCTCAAGCTCAACTTTGACCAAGTTACTCATCCTCAAGCTCAACTTTGACCAAGTTACTCATCCTCAAGCTCAACTTTGACCAAGTTACTCATCCTCAAGCTCAACTTTGACCAAGTTACTCATCCTCAAGCTCAACTTTGACCAAGTTACTCATCCTCAAGCTCAACTTTGACCAAGTTACTCATCCTCAAGCTCAACTTTGACCAAGTTACTCATCCTCAAGCTCAACTTTGACCAAGTTACTCATCCTCAAGCTCAACTTTGACCAAGTCACTCATCCTCAAGCTCAACTTTGACCAAGTTACTCATCCTCAAGCTCAACTTTGACCAAGTTACTCATCCTCAAGCTCAACTTTGACCAAGTTACTCATCCTCAAGCTCAACTTTGACCAAGTTACTCATCCTCAAGCTCAACTTTGACCAAGTTACTCATCCTCAAGCTCAACTTTGACCAAGTTACTCATGCTCAAGCTCAACCTTGACCAAGTTACTCATCCTCAAGCTCAACTTTGACCAAGTTACTCATCCTCAAGCTCAACTTTGACTATGTTACTCATCCTCAAGCTCAACTTTGACCAAGTTACTCATCCTCAAGCTCAACTTTGACCAAGTTACTCATCCTCAAGCTCAACTTTGACCAAGTTACTCATCCTCAAGCTCAACTTTGACCAAGTTACTCATCCTCAAGCTCAACTTTGACCAAGTTACTCATCCCCAAGCTCAACTTTGACCAAGTTACTCATCCTCAAGCTCAACTTTGACCAAGTTACTCATCCTCAAGCTCAACTTTGACCAAGTCACTCATCCTCAAGCTCAACTTTGACCAAGTTACTCATCCTCAAGCTCAACTTTGACCAAGTTACTCATCCTCAAGCTCAACTTTGTGAAATTATTAAATATTTGTTAGCATTTTGATTATAAAACGAGGATGTGTACAATCGTGTGAGTTGCTCTGGATAAGAGTATCTGCTAAATGGCAGTAATATAATGTAACATAATGTAACATAGCGTAATGTAACATAGCTTAATGTAATGTAACATAATGTAACATAGCGTAATGTAATGTAACATAATGTAAGGTAATGTAACATAATGTAATATAATGTAACATAATGTAACATAGTGTAATGTAACATAGCTTAATGTAATGTAAGGAAATGTAACATAGTGTAATGTAATGTAATGTAACATAATGTAACATAGCGTAAGGTAATGTAACATAATGTAACATAGTGTAATGTAATATAACATAATGTAACATAGCTTAATGTAATGTAAGGAAATGTAACATAGTGTAATGTAATGTAATGTAACATAATGTAACATAGCGTAAGGTAATGTAACATAATGTAACATAGTGTAATGTAATATAACATAATGTAACAGCGTAATGTAATCTAAGGTAATGTAACATAACATAACGTGATGTAATGTAACAATGTAACATAGCGTAATGCAATGTAATGTAACATAATGTAACATATCGTAATGTAATGTAACATTACGTGATGTAATGTAATGTAACATAATGTGACATAGTGTAATGTAATATAACACAATGTAACATAGCGTAATGTAATCTAAGGTAATGTAATGTAACATAACATAACGTGATGTAATGTAATGTAACATAGCGTAATGCAATGTAATGTAACATAATGTAACATATCGTAAGGTAATGTAATGTAATATAATGTGATGTAATGCGACACAACGTAATGTAAAGTATTTAATGTAACATAACGTGATGTAATGTAATGTAACGTAATGTAACATAGCGTAATGTAATGTAACATAATGTAACATAGCGTAAGGTAATGTAACATAATGTAACATAGCGTAAGGTAATGTAACATAGCGTAATGTAATGTAACATAATGTAATATAGTGTAATGTAATGTAAGGTAATGTAACATAACGTGATGTAAGGTATGTAATGTAACATAACGTGATGTAATGTAACGTAATATAATGTAACGTAACGTGGCATAATGTGATGTAATTAATGTAATGTGCCATAGCGTAATGTAATGTAACGTAACGTAATGTGATTTAACCCTATACCAGCAGGATCTCCAGCACTGCCCCCCCCACCCCACTCATCACAGCCATGTGGAAAAATCCAACCAATTAAAGAGCAGCTCCAGCGATAGTTGAAGGCAACTGTCAGAGCAGACTAAAGTGAGAGATTTCCCTTTTACCCTGGCTCACCTGAACTGGGACAATATCATAGTTTGTGGAGGAGCTCTGGTTCAGGTGTAATAATGATAGCCAGAGACTCAGGTGTACTACTGAGGAGAATATTCCGGCGTATTATCAGTAGACAGAGACTCTGGTTTACTGTCAAGAGAAATGCTAAATAGGGAGGCAGGCTCAAGTTTCCTGTGAAGAAAGATACCGAGGCCTTAGAAGACAGAAGATCAAGACACTCCATTGTTGGAGACCTCACCCTACACTGGAACCACAGAAGAAGAACCTCCCTGCAACATCCTCTGGACAACCACAATTCATTTCCAAGCGACTGCAAATTAAAAGTATCTCCTGGTCAAAGTGCATTGTTTTTTTCAAAGCTGTGCAGAACACATACTGTTTTCCCTCTATTGCACATTCATTTTGTGAATATATCCAACAAATGATTAAAGAATCTTTTTTTCTTTTAAAAAAAAGGGGTCAAAAGGCAAAGATACAACTGTTCTGTGTGAGCCCAAGGTTCACTTTAGTCCCCAGTAGTTTAAAGATAAGAAAATCGGGTCTTTTCAGGACTTTGTCCTTGGGTAAATCCCCGAAAGATAAACTGTGAAACCAGTGGAAGAGTACACAGAATATTTCTGCATTCCACAGAATGACAGGAATAAGCTGTGCTGTAAAAGTAACAGAGCACGAGATCATGTCACCTTTTGCAATGAAGGGTCCTCGGTATGCAGTTGAATACCTGATATGTGCACGAGCCGTGCGTAAATGTATTTTGTAATTATTGTGTTTGTGTCACAAAAATACTGCTGATGCTTCTTGAACGCACAGATACGGGGTAATTGTCCAATCAATAGGCAAAATCAATATGTCAAAGTAAGTGAACCCAAAGCACCTGAAATATGTCTAAAATGTATGCCGATAATATAGACAAATTGTCATTTAAGCACATTAATCCTTACAGCTGAAGCTCAAGCGAGTGTTTTCAAATGGCTCACTATGCTTTTTAATAGCCCCTCGTGGAATGTGGTTTAGTATTCTGAAGCGTACGCGAGTTCATTCATAGGGTAAGCCTACATTCAGTGCAACTGGAAGGTGGCATTTCAAAGTTACTTACATAAACACTGTCAAATTTCCCATCGTAAAACAGCACAGGTTTGTCGAGCGTCAGTTCCTGCGTCTGGTCATTGCCCGGCTGCAGCACGCGGTCCCCTGCGCCCTCACCGTGGGGAAACAGCTCGCTGCGGCTCACGCAGTCCACTGACACCGCAAATCCGAGGAGGGTCATCCAAACCAGCCAACCTTGTCTCCGCAAACCCATTGTCGGTAAGGCGCAGAACGCGGGCAGAAAATCCTGCTGGTTTGTGAGCGATATCCGTTTGAAGGAATATCGTTTTGGTCACTGACCTAAACCCCAGTAAGGTCCCGGAGAAAGAAGCGCAATTTTTTCCAAGAAGTTGAACAGAGTGGCGTGTGGGAGGAGTTGAGCAGGGAGAACTTGTTGGTGTGGCTACATAGCGCAGATCTGCCAAACCAATGAATCGTATCGGCCACAAATTAGTCTCAGTTTTTTTTTGGTATGGAGAAGAATTTCCGCAAACTTTTGCCTATTTGTAAATCATCATACGATTTATCAAATAGTAGTTTAATAACTAAATAAGGCTAATGAGAGTTGTGATGAATGGCCTATTATATACAGAATGAGATTTATCATTATTGTTTAGATCTTTATTTTTATTTTATGCCACAAAGATCTACAAACCCAAGACAGATGAGCGTAAAAAAAGAATACATTTTTAAAAAAGATCGCATAGTGTTTATAATAGTTTATAATAAGACGCATATATATATACACACACACTGCCACAGCCTATATATAGCTGATTTAGTGCTACAATGTGGTCCCTCTCCGGCTGTCTGTGCGATGCGGATGGGAAATTCTGTGAAAACTACTGTGAAAAGAACCAGTACCCAAGGTCCTTCAACACTAAAGTGTGGATTCGCTTTGACCCTCTTCCCCCGACAACCAACTGTTACTGCATTGTTCACTGTCTCCAGCGGAACATATAACTTTACTTGTGACGTATAAAATATGGTTTTGCTGTTAAATTCTCTAAATGTTTGCCGAAAATGGTCGACATCTTACTTGGCTGGATGTTGTATTTCAAAAGTGGTTCTAGACTCAAGTTGTTATAGAATGTAAAGTCTCCACCATTCAACGGCTCTAAAATCAGTTTTACCATCAATCCTAAGTAGAAAAACACATCTGTTTATATAGTGATTATATATTCTGTGATACGGACTTAATATAATATGATATTTAAAAGTAGGCTATAGTCCTTCGTTTATGCATGGACAGGATTGGACGTTACATATGTATTTTACGCCGTGAAATATGTAAATATATAGTTTGGGAAATTGCTTATGGATCCTTTGGGAAAGGAGCTGTACGCCTGTGCATCCACTTGAAATGAGAATAAACAGACTGGAGTTTAACTCTTTCCATATTTCGGGAGAGAAAGGAGGCGCTGTAATTTACCCAGTGTTAGAACCGCGTCTCATATTCTGTGTCACTTCCAAACGTAATGGACTCCCCGTCCAAACCAGGGGGGGGGGGGATCTTTGATCGTGACGGATGTTGTCACTCAGACAGATACTGCATTCCAGCCCGGAATACCCACCCCCCAAAAAACAAAGTCTGGAAAAAATCTTTTTAAAAAGCAGTCCTAGAGCTTTTACTGATTCGTTAAAATGACACCCCGCCTTCAAAATGCACGTATGTTTATTGGAAATAATATTATGAAGAAGGTGAATATCCCAGCCAATGTTTTGTTGAGCTGTTATTCCATGAACAGAACAGTGTACTTCTCATTAAAAGCATACGCAGAATCCTGGAAACGACACTCTCTCTCTCGCTCTCTCTCTCTGGTTTCATACGTAGGCTACATATAGGGGGGAGGTTGTACGGTTCAAGACAACAATATACTCTTTTGAAAATATTTTTCTTTTGTAATGTTGATATGCAATTATGGACTGTTGTTTTTGTCTTTTTTCAGTCGTTTGTGAAGGGGAGGGGAAGCATTGATCAGTTTGTGCCCGGACATTTACATCCCCTAAACCTGAACCTAGCACTGTGGAAATAAAGGGCATTTTAAAACTCTCTCCCTCTCTCCGCTGGATGAAGTCAGTCAGTCAGTCAGTCAGTGTCTCTCTCTCTCTCTCTCTCTCTCTCTCTCTCTCTCTCTCTCTCTCTCTCTCTGAAATATCACATAAACAATAAAGGCTTTTTATTCAGGGGTTTATTGCGCTTTATTCAGGGATTTATTGCGCTTTATTCAGGGGTTTATTGTGCTTTATTCAGTGGTGTATTGTGCTTTATTCAGGGGTTTATTGCGCTTTATTCAGGGGTGTATTGCGCTTTATTCAGGGGTTTATTGCGCTTTATTCAGGGGTTTATTGTGCTTTATTCAGGGTGTATTGTGCTTTATTCAGGGGGTTTATTGCGCTTTATTCAGGGGGTTTATTGCGCTTTATTCAGGGGTTTATTGTGCTTTATTCAGTGGTGTATTGTGCTTTATTCAGGGGTTTATTGCGCTTTATTCAGGGGTTTATTGCGCTTTATTCAGGGGTTTATTGCGCTTTATTCAGGGGTTTATTGTGCTTTATTCAGGGTGTATTGTGCTTTATTCAGGGGGTTTATTGCGCTTTATTCAGGGGGTTTATTGCGCTTTATTCAGGGTTTATTGCGCTTTATTCAGGGTTTATTGCGCTTTATTCAGGGTTTATTGCGCTTTATTCAGGGTTTATTGCGCTTTATTCAGGGGTTTATTGCGCTTTATTCAGGGTTTATTGCGCTTTATTCAGGGGTGTATTGCGCTTTATTCAGGGGTTTATTGCGCTTTATTCAGGGGTTTATTGCGCTTTATTCAGGGGTTTATTGCGATTTTTTCAGGGGTTTATTGCGCTTTATTCAGGGGTTTATTGCGCTTTATTCAGGGGGTTTATTGCGCTTTATTCAGGGGGTTTATTGTGCTTTATTCAGGGTTTATTGCGCTTTATTCAGGGTTTATTGCGCTTTATTCAGGGTTTATTGCGCTTTATTCAGGGTTTATTGCGCTTTATTCAGGGGTTTATTGCGCTTTATTCAGGGGTTTATTGCGTTTTATTCAGGGGTTTATTGTGCTTTATTCAGGGTTTATTGCGTTTTATTCAGGGGTTTATTGCGTTTTATTCAGGGGTTTATTGCGCTTTATTCAGGGGTTTATTGCGCTTTATTCAGGGGTTTATTGCGCTTTATTCAGGGGTGTATTGCGCTTTATTCAGGGGTTTATTGCGCTTTATTCAGGGGTTTATTGCGCTTTATTCAGGGGTTTATTGTGCTTTATTCAGGGTTTATTGCGCTTTATTCAGGGGTTTATTGCGCTTTATTCAGGGGTTTATTGCGTTTTATTCAGGGGTGTATTGCGCTTTATTCAGGGGTTTATTGTGCTTTATTCAGGGGTTTATTGCGCTTTATTCAGGGGTTTATTGTGCTTTATTCAGGGGTTTATTGCGCTTTATTCAGGGGTTTATTGCGCTTCATTCAGGGGTTTATTGCGCTTTATTCAGGGGTTTATTGCGCTTCATTCAGGGGTTTATTGCGCTTTATTCAGGGGTTTATTGTGCTTTATTCAGGGTTTATTGCGTTTTATTCAGGGGTTTATTGCGTTTTATTCAGGGGTTTATTGTGCTTTATTCAGGGGTTTATTGCGCTTTATTCAGGGGTTTATTGTGCTTTATTCAGGGGTTTATTGCGCTTTATTCAGGGGTGTATTGCGCTTTATTCAGGGGTTAATTGCGCTTTATTCAGGGGTTTATTGCGTTTTATTCAGGGGTTTATTGCGCTTTATTCAGGGGTGTATTGCGCTTTATTCAGGGGTGTATTGCGCTTTATTCAGGGGTTTATTGCGCTTTATTCAGGGGTTTATTGCGCTTTATTCAGGGGTTTATTGCGCTTTATTCAGGGGTTTATTGCGCTTTATTCAGGGGTGTATTGCGCTTTATTCAGGGGTGTATTGTGCTTTATTCAGGGGGTTTATTGCGCTTTATTCAGGGGTTTATTGTGCTTTATTCAGGGGTTTATTGTGCTTTATTCAGGGTTTATTGCGTTTTATTCAGGGGTTTATTGCGTTTTATTCAGGGGTTTATTGTGCTTTATTCAGGGGTTTATTGCGCTTTATTCAGGGGTTTATTGCGCTTTATTCAGGGGTTTATTGTGCTTTATTCAGGGGTTTATTGTGCTTTATTCAGGGTGTATTGCGCTTTATTCAGGGGTTTATTGCGTTTTATTCAGGGGTTTATTGCGTTTTATTCAGGGGTGTATTGTGCTTTATTCAGGGGTTTATTGCGCTTTATTCAGGGGTTTATTGTGCTTTATTCAGGGTGTATTGTGCTTTATTCAGGGGTTTATTGCGCTTTATTCAGGGGTTTATTGCGCTTTATTCAGGGGTTTATTGTGCTTTATTCAGTGGTGTATTGTGCTTTATTCAGGGGTTTATTGCACTTTATTCAGGGGTTTATTGCGCTTTATTCAGGGGTGTATTGTGCTTTATTCAGGGGTTTATTGCGCTTTATTCAGGGGTTTATTGTGCTTTATTCAGGGTGTATTGTGCTTTATTCAGGGGTTTATTGCGCTTTATTCAGGGGTTTATTGCGCTTTATTCAGGGGTTTATTGTGCTTTATTCAGTGGTGTATTGTGCTTTATTCAGGGGTTTATTGCGCTTTATTCAGGGGTTTATTGCGCTTTATTCAGGGGTGTATTGTGCTTTATTCAGGGGTTTATTGCGCTTTATTCAGTGGTGTATTGTGCTTTATTCAGGGGTTTATTGCGCTTTATTCAGGGGTTTATTGCGCTTTATTCAGGGGTGTATTGTGCTTTATTCAGGGGTTTATTGCGCTTTATTCAGGGGTTTATTGCGCTTTATTCAGGGTGTATTGTGCTTTATTCAGGGGTTTATTGTGCTTTATTCAGTGGTGTATTGTGCTTTATTCAGGGGTTTATTGCGCTTTATTCAGGGGTTTATTGCGCTTTATTCAGGGGTGTATTGTGCTTTATTCAGGGGTTTATTGCGCTTTATTCAGGGGTTTATTGCGCTTTATTCAGGGGTTTATTGCGCTTTATTCAGGGGTTTATTGTGCTTTATTCAGGGGGTTTATTGCGCTTTATTCAGGGGGTTTATTGCGCTTTATTCAGGGTTTATTGCGCTTTATTCAGGGTTTATTGCGCTTTATTCAGGGGTTTATTGCGCTTTATTCAGGGGTTTATTGTGCTTTATTCAGTGGTGTATTGTGCTTTATTCAGGGGTTTATTGCGCTTTATTCAGGGGTTTATTGCGCTTTATTCAGGGGTGTATTGCGCTTTATTCAGGGGTTTATTGCGCTTTATTCAGGGGTTTATTGCGCTTTATTCAGGGGTTTATTGCGCTTTATTCAGGGGTTTATTGTGCTTTATTCAGGGTGTATTGTGCTTTATTCAGGGGGTTTATTGCGCTTTATTCAGGGGGTTTATTGCGCTTTATTCAGGGTTTATTGCGCTTTATTCAGGGTTTATTGCGCTTTATTCAGGGTTTATTTCGCTTTATTCAGGGTTTATTGCGCTTTATTCAGGGGTTTATTGCGCTTTATTCAGGGTTTATTGCGCTTTATTCAGGGGTGTATTGCGCTTTATTCAGGGGTTTATTGCGCTTTATTCAGGGGTTTATTGCGCTTTATTCAGGGGTTTATTGCGATTTATTCAGGGGTTTATTGCGCTTTATTCAGGGGTTTATTGTGCTTTATTCAGGGGGTTTATTGCGCTTTATTCAGGGGGTTTATTGCGCTTTATTCAGGGTTTATTGCGCTTTATTCAGGGTTTATTGCGCTTTATTCAGGGTTTATTGCGCTTTATTCAGGGGTTTATTGCGCTTTATTCAGGGGTTTATTGCGTTTTATTCAGGGGTTTATTGTGCTTTATTCAGGGTTTATTGCGTTTTATTCAGGGGTTTATTGCGTTTTATTCAGGGGTTTATTGCGCTTTATTCAGGGGTTTATTGCGCTTTATTCAGGGGTTTATTGCGCTTTATTCAGGGGTGTATTGCGCTTTATTCAGGGGTTTATTGCGCTTTATTCAGGGGTTTATTGCGCTTTATTCAGGGGTTTATTGTGCTTTATTCAGGGTTTATTGCGCTTTATTCAGGGGTTTATTGCGCTTTATTCAGGGGTTTATTGCGTTTTATTCAGGGGTGTATTGCGCTTTATTCAGGGGTTTATTGTGCTTTATTCAGGGGTTTATTGCGCTTTATTCAGGGGTGTATTGCGCTTTATTCAGGGGTTTATTGCGCTTTATTCAGGGGTTTATTGCGCTTCATTCAGGGGTTTATTGCGCTTTATTCAGGGGTTTATTGTGCTTTATTCAGGGTTTATTGCGTTTTATTCAGGGGTTTATTGCGTTTTATTCAGGGGTTTATTGTGCTTTATTCAGGGGTTTATTGCGCTTTATTCAGGGGTTTATTGTGCTTTATTCAGGGGTTTATTGCGCTTTATTCAGGGGTGTATTGCGCTTTATTCAGGGGTTAATTGCGCTTTATTCAGGGGTTTATTGCGATTTATTCAGGGGTTTATTGCGCTTTATTCAGGGGTGTATTGCGCTTTATTCAGGGGTGTATTGCGCTTTATTCAGGGGTTTATTGCGCTTTATTCAGGGGTTTATTGCGCTTTATTCAGGGGTTTATTGCGCTTTATTCAGGGGTTTATTGCGCTTTATTCAGGGGTGTATTGCGCTTTATTCAGGGTGTATTGCGCTTTATTCAGGGGTTTATTGCGCTTTATTCAGGGGTTTATTGTGCTTTATTCAGGGGTTTATTGTGCTTTATTCAGGGTTTATTGCGTTTTATTCAGGGGTTTATTGCGTTTTATTCAGGGGTTTATTGTGCTTTATTCAGGGGTTTATTGCGCTTTATTCAGGGGTTTATTGCGCTTTATTCAGGGGTTTATTGTGCTTTATTCAGGGGTTTATTGTGCTTTATTCAGGGTGTATTGCGCTTTATTCAGGGGTTTATTGCGTTTTATTCAGGGGTTTATTGCGTTTTATTCAGGGGTGTATTGTGCTTTATTCAGGGGTTTATTGCGCTTTATTCAGGGGTTTATTGTGCTTTATTCAGGGTGTATTGTGCTTTATTCAGGGGTTTATTGCGCTTTATTCAGGGGTTTATTGCGCTTTATTCAGGGGTTTATTGTGCTTTATTCAGTGGTGTATTGTGCTTTATTCAGGGGTTTATTGCGCTTTATTCAGGGGTTTATTGCGCTTTATTCAGGGGTGTATTGTGCTTTATTCAGGGGTTTATTGCGCTTTATTCAGGGGTTTATTGTGCTTTATTCAGGGTGTATTGTGCTTTATTCAGGGGTTTATTGCGCTTTATTCAGGGGTTTATTGCGCTTTATTCAGGGGTTTATTGTGCTTTATTCAGTGGTGTATTGTGCTTTATTCAGGGGTTTATTGCGCTTTATTCAGGGGTTTATTGCGCTTTATTCAGGGGTGTATTGTGCTTTATTCAGGGGTTTATTGCGCTTTATTCAGTGGTGTATTGTGCTTTATTCAGGGGTTTATTGCGCTTTATTCAGGGGTTTATTGCGCTTTATTCAGGGGTGTATTGTGCTTTATTCAGGGGTTTATTGCGCTTTATTCAGGGGTTTATTGCGCTTTATTCAGGGTGTATTGTGCTTTATTCAGGGGTTTATTGTGCTTTATTCAGTGGTGTATTGTGCTTTATTCAGGGGTTTATTGCGCTTTATTCAGGGGTTTATTGCGCTTTATTCAGGGGTGTATTGTGCTTTATTCAGGGGTTTATTGCGCTTTATTCAGGGGTTTATTGCGCTTTATTCAGGGGTTTATTGCGCTTTATTCAGGGGTTTATTGTGCTTTATTCAGGGGGTTTATTGCGCTTTATTCAGGGGGTTTATTGCGCTTTATTCAGGGTTTATTGCGCTTTATTCAGGGTTTATTGCGCTTTATTCAGGGTTTATTGCGCTTTATTCAGGGGTTTATTGCGCTTTATTCAGGGGTGTATTGCGCTTTATTCAGGGGTTTATTGCGCTTTATTCAGGGGTTTATTGCGCTTTATTCAGGGGTTTATTGCGCTTTATTCAGGGGTTTATTGTGCTTTATTCAGGGTTTATTGCGCTTTATTCAGGGGTTTATTGCGCTTTATTCAGGGGTTTATTGCGTTTTATTCAGGGGTGTATTGTGCTTTATTCAGGGGTTTATTGCGCTTTATTCAGGGGTTTATTGTGCTTTATTCAGGGTGTATTGTGCTTTATTCAGGGTTTATTGCGCTTTATTCAGGGGTTTATTGCGCTTCATTCAGGGGTTTATTGCGCTTTATTCAGGGGTTTATTGCGCTTTATTCAGGGGTTTATTGCGCTTTATTCAGGGGTTTATTGCGCTTTATTCAGCGGTTTATTGCGCTTTATTCAGGGGTTTATTGCGCTTTATTCAGGCGTTTATTGCGCTTTATTCAGGGGTTTATTGCGCTTTATTCAGGGGTGTATTGTGCTTTATTCAGGGGTTTATTGCGCTTTATTCAGGGGTTTATTGCGCTTTATTCAGGGGTTTATTGCGCTTTATTCAGGGGTTTATTGCGCTTTATTCAGGGGTTTATTGCGCTTTATTCAGGGGTTTATTGCGCTTTATTCAGGGGTTTATTGCGCTTTATTCAGGGGTTTATTGCTCTTTATTCAGGGGTTTATTGCACTTTATTCAGGGGTTTATTGCGCTTTATTCAGGGGTTTATTGTGCTTTATTCAGGGGTTTATTGCGCTTTATTCAGGGGTGTATTGCGCTTTATTCAGGGGTTTATTGCGCTTTATTCAGGGGTTTATTGCGTTTTATTCAGGGGTTTATTGCGCTTTATTCAGGGGTGTATTGCGCTTTATTCAGGGGTGTATTGCGCTTTATTCAGGGGTTTATTGCGCTTTATTCAGGCGTTTATTGCGCTTTATTCAGGGGTTTATTGCGCTTTATTCAGGGTTTATTGCGCTTTATTCAGGGGTTTATTGCGCTTTATTCAGGGGTTTATTGCGTTTTATTCAGGGGTGTATTGCGCTTTATTCAGGGGTTTATTGTGCTTTATTCAGGGGTTTATTGTGCTTTATTCAGGGGTTTATTGCACTTTATTCAGGGGTTTATTGCGCTTTATTCAGGGGTTTATTGCGCTTTATTCAGGGGTTTATTGTGCTTTATTCAGGGGTTTATTGCGCTTTATTCAGGGGTGTATTGTGCTTTATTCAGGGGTTTATTGTGCTTTATTCAGGGGTGTATTGCGCTTTATTCAGGGGTTTATTGCGCTTTATTCAGGGGTTTATTGCGCTTTATTCAGGGGTTTATTGTGCTTTATTCAGGGGTTTATTGCGCTTTATTCAGGGGTTTATTGCGCTTTATTCAGGGGTTTATTGCGCTTTATTCAGGGGTTTATTGCGCTTTATTCAGGGGTTTATTGCGCTTTATTCAGGGGTTTATTGCGCTTTATTCAGGGTGTATTGCGCTTTATTCCGGGGTTTATTGTGCTTTATTCAGGGGTTTATTGCGCTTTATTCAGGGGTTTATTGCGCTTTATTCAGGGTGTATTGCGCTTTATTCAGGGGTTTATTGCGCTTTATTCAGGGGTTTATTGCGCTTTATTCAGGGGTATATTGCGCTTTATTCAGGGTGTATTGCGCTTTATTCAGGGGTTTATTGTGCTTTATTCAGGGGTTTATTGCGCTTTATTCAGGGGTTTATTGCGCTTTATTCAGGGGTTTATTGCGCTTTATTCAGCGGTTTATTGCGCTTTATTCAGGGGTTTATTGCGCTTTATTCAGGGGTTTATTGTGCTTTATTCAGGGGTTTATTGCGCTTTATTCAGGGGTGTATTGTGCTTTATTCAGGGGTTTATTGTGCTTTATTCAGGGGTGTATTGCGCTTTATTCAGGGGTGTATTGCGCTTTATTCAGGGGTTTATTGCGCTTTATTCAGGGGTTTATTGTGCTTTATTCAGGGGTTTATTGCGCTTTATTCAGGGGTTTATTGCGCTTTATTCAGGGGTTTATTGCGCTTTATTCAGGGGTTTATTGTGCTTTATTCAGGGGTTTATTGTGCTTTATTCAGGGTGTATTGCGCTTTATTCAGGGGTTTATTGTGCTTTATTCAGGGTGTATTGCGCTTTATTCAGGGGTTTATTGTGCTTTATTCAGGGGTGTATTGCGCTTTATTCAGGGGTTTATTGCGCTTTATTCAGGGGTTTATTGTGCTTTATTCAGGGGTTTAATATGCTTTATTCAGGGGTTTATTGCGCTTTATTCAGGGGTTTATTGCGCTTTATTCAGGGTGTATTGCGCTTTATTCAGGGGTGTATTGCGCTTTATTCAGGGGTTTATTGTGCTTTATTCAGGGGTGTATTGCGCTTTATTCAGGGGTTTATTGCGCTTTATTCAGGGGTATATTGTGCTTTATTCAGGGGTTTATTGCGCTTTATTCAGGGGTTTATTGTGCTTTATTCAGGGGTGTATTGCGCTTTATTCAGGGGTGTATTGCGCTTTATTCAGGGGTTTATTGCGCTTTATTCAGGGGTTTATTGCGCTTTATTCAGGGTGTATTGCGCTTTATTCAGGGGTTTATTGCGCTTTATTCAGGGGTTTATTGCGCTTTATTCAGGGGTTTATTGCGCTTTATTCAGGGGTTTATTGCGCTTTATTCAGGGGTTTATTGCGCATTATTCAGGGGTTTATTGCGCTTTATTCAGGGGTTTATTGCGTTTTATTCAGGGGTGTATTGCGCTTTATTCAGGGGTCATTCTCCCCCCTCCTTTTTTAAATTTACACCTATGGTCTGACTGCACCTGCCTGGCTGAGCTCGCTGGGTTGCTATGGAAACTCGTATTTTCCATTCTCACCTCACATACTTGCACAAACAGACACTGCAATAGCAGCACCAACATTTTCTTCAGAGGACACAGAAATTCACTTCTACTGCGCACTCATTCATAAACAGCACCCAGCTCCAACATTTCATTCACTAATATCTCAGTGGACCTTTACATCATCTGTCCCAGGTAATAGATCCTAGACCAGGGGTGGCCAATTCCAGGCCTCGCGGGCCGGTGTGTATGCAGGTTTTTGCTGCCGCCAGTTAACAATTATTTAATTAGCCCAATCGTTTACACGATCTGATATTTTAATCTACATATCCGCGATATGAAAAGCAGCTGATGAATGTTCTTGTGCCGGTATGCGTCAATGCGTGTATTGTAGCATTTTATCGTTCTGTAATTTACAAGTGAATCAGTGATTGTGTGTATGACTAATTAGCTGATTGAACCGTGGTAACTGGCGGCAGCAAAAACCTGCATACACACCGGCCCGCGAGGCCTGGAATTGGCCACCCCTGTCCTAGACCCTCGGTGACATTCTTTAACATGTGAAATCACCTTCTGCAAGCCAAGCTGGCACTCAGTGAGCACACACTGCCAATATTTCCAACACCATTTTCAACAATTAAATATGAGCGTTAGGATTTTTGAAAGTGAGTTGAAATTAAATGGTTGAGCAGCGCCATCTTGTGGTATTTCTCGTTACTATACACTTTTATTTTTCAATTTCGCAGGTTATTTATTTGAAATAATTTTAACTCAGTATATTTGTAAAAGGTAAGTGTATAAAATTTTCTGTATATTATTATTATTATTCTTACTAAATCTTTTCCACCTTTTTGGAATGCATTCATTTTAATGTCTGAACTACTTCCAATCCAAATTTTACACCATTAAAGCAAATATTACTAAATTGTCATCCTCAATGGTGCACTGATATGATTCAACATGACACCAAGGGCCACCACAGTTGGCTGGGGAGGGCCTTGTGATGTCACAGTGGGGTGGTTTACCTGGAAGGGCTTTGTGATGTCACAGTTGGGTAGGTTACCCGGGAGGGCTTTGTGATGTCACAGTTGGGTCGGTTCCCTGGAAGCAGGGTGCAATATACTGTTGTGTGTGATAATATCCACACACACAGGATTACTAGATTCTACTTGGATTTGCATTCAAGAGTCAAATATAAATTCAATACAATAATTGGTTTTCCATTCCATGGTGACTTTACTTGGCCACACAATTTTTTTTTTTAAACCTTCAACATCTCATCTCTCAAGGTAGTCTCTTCCCTGTAAATGCATCAGGGACAAATTACTCCAGCGATTAATAGTCTCTACCCTATAAGTACATCAGGGCAACACTAACAAATCACAGCAGAGATTATTATAAGATTCTTAAATGTTAAATTATATTTTTAAATCTTAATAAAAGTTCACAGTAAGGTAACTCCTATCGCCCCAAATACCAGAGCAACACCCCCCCAATCTCTCACCGCTAAATTACAAACACTCTCAAGGGGTACGTCTGCCCAAACTCAAAAACAATGCTAACGTGCTAACATATCCTGTGGAGGACAGAAGAATGGGGTGAAAGGTTAACCACCTCCAAGCCAGAACTAAACCGAAATCACGCCCTGTTCTCACAATGCTAAACAGGAAGGGACAAAATTAACTAAGCATTTCCACTGACATACAGTATATGTGTGTGTGCGTGCGTGTGCGTGTGTACACATGTAAATTAACATAATTGTTTGTCATACAACCCCAAATCTACAAGAGGTGGGACAGTATGTAAAATGCACAGAAAGCAGAGATTTGTAAATTCTCTATTAAATTGAAAACAGTACAAAAAAAAATCTACCTTATCAACTTTATTGATTTTTGATGATTTGAGGCTCATTTGATACCTCAGACACTTGACACATACTGTCCCAACTTTTTTGGAATTGGGGTTGTGGTATCCGTTTTAAATACAATAAATACAGTAGGGTTAGGGTTAGATTAGGTAAGAATGGCCCTTTATATTTAATATTCAAATCTCAAAACACCCGGTCAGCCCGTTTTGGAGCGATAAACAGGTGGTGTTTCAGTGCTTGAAAAAGCCATTGCAAAAGAACATGCACTGGTGTTATATGAATAGATAATTAAAATAAATATGCAATTCTATTTTTGCATGCTCTCCCTGCTTATTTCATTGATTTAAATCACAGAACATAACCTATAACCTGAACTGGTTAATACTAATAATAATAATAATAATACATAGAGATAAATGATTAAATTTGATCTCACCAGAATTTTTCTCCCTGCATTAATGCTATTAAAATGCTTTAAATCAGGGGTCACCAACCCTATGCCCGCGGGCACCCGGTCGCCCGAATTTTCTCCCTGCATTAATGCTATTAAAATGCTTTAAATTATGTCAAATCAAAATTGTTACCATTTTATGAATAACCACTAGAGGGCGCAATTTCCCCACTATGCTTGAAACCAAAAAAGTTAAAACACTGTATAATGCAAACATGTAAGGGACCTTAGAGTGAATAAGGACAAAAAAAACAACAGACACACACTAGCAGTTAGACTTTCATTATATTATAGCCCCACCAGTTTCAGTGAGGATATGTAATTAAGCCGAAACGGTAGTGTAATAGGTCACTGACTACCACATGAATACCCAAATGTTCTTAATCGAAATTTTCAATAACAATAAAAACAAAAACAATTTGTAGACATCAATTTTTTGTGGATGTCTATAAATGGGTCATTTAAGTTAATTTGTATTAAAAAAAAACATTTTAAGGCAGTTGACATTTCACTGGGTTTAAACCGTAGACTGTATAAAAACATGGACAAAGTCACTGTTATGTCACACATTGCCTTCCCACGGCCTCGTAAAAACCATTTTGATCCTCTGGAAGTACTTTTTTTTGTTTTGTTGTTGTTGTACAAAAAGAGCCTGTGCAGTCGGGCGAGCCGCTGCCACCGATTGGTCCACAAAGATATTTAAACGGCGTACAAACGACACAACAATTTAAAAAATTGGCACATGGAGGCATTAGACGAAGGAAAAAGCACCTCTTGCCACTACATCTTCTTGTGGAAAAGATTTAATGAGCTACTATTTTGACCGCTTTGCTGCCATTGACTTACAATGATAAACCGGGCTGAAAGACCTATACTGGAGCCAACCGCAGTGGCGCTAGTGAGCAACGGCCAATGGCCGCTCCCAGCCCAATCAGAAAGTGAGCTTCAAAATAAAAGCCCCTTAATTTGGCCCCTTGGTTTAAACCTCAAGGGCGTAATATTTATTATGGCCAGTACAGTGGTTTTGGATCACTTCATGGTGTAGCAGTATCCCCTCGCCACAGGAAACACTACCATATTCCGCTAAATTCCCTATGAAGCTTTTACATTTTTTACCAGATACCAATTTTCCCTTTTTTGCATTGGAGCTCCACCCTTATCAGCTTCACCTGTGACCCCAAAACACCTGTAGCCCGCCCACCCCCCCTCCTCCTCCTGCCCAACTCTGGCCCCCCACCCAACTTCAGCGGTGGCACACCACCAACAACAAAACATTGATTAGTCTGCCGATTTGAACTGCAATTTAGAAAACATATAATTTTATTTTAAATGTAGATCAGTAAAGATAGGCGGGTGTTTGGTTTAAGACAGCGGTGACCGTGGGTCTGTGAACACAGACGTCGTTATCCCAGGTGATGCATAACAGAAGCAGCTTAACCCGACAGCGTTTAAATCTGCACAACACCTGCCAGAAAACTAACGCCTCCAAAATGGAATGAATCCAGCTGTGTACATTCCTCCAACGAACAGACGGAAACTGCACCTTTTCTTCTCAACGTCGAGCAGGAAAACAAGTCACTCGACTGGAAATGCAGATGAATAACTGTGTGCCAACTAACTCAACCATATGGGCACCACTATGTGTAAGAGGTTACTGTACCTAGCCATATGGAGACCTTTATGTGAGCGGGTTTACGGTACCCAGCCATATGGAGACCTTTATGTGAGCGGGTTTACGGTACCCAGCCATACAGGGACTTTTATGTGAGCGGGTTTACGGTACCCAGCCATACGGGGACCTTTATGTGAGAGTTTATGTAACCAGCCATACGGGGACCTTTATGTGAGAGTTTATTGTAACCAGCCATACGGGGACCTTTATGTGAGAGTTTAGTGTACCCAGCCATACGGGGACCTTTATGTGAGAGTTTAGTGTACCCAGCCATACGGGGACCTTTATGTGAGCGGGTTTACGGTACCCAGCCATACGGGGACTTTTATGTGAGTTTATTGTACCCAGCCATATGGAGACCTTTATGTGAGCGGGTTTACGGTACCCAGCCATACGGGGACTTTTATGTGAGTTTATTGTACCCAGCCATACGGGGACCTTTATGTGAGTTTATTGTACCCAGCCATACGGGGACCTTTATGTGAGAGTTTACTGTACCCAGCCATACGGGGACCTTTATGTGAGTTTACTGTACCCAGCCATACGGGGACCTTTATGTGAGAGTTTACTGTACCCAGCCATACGGGGACTTTTATGTGAGTTTATTGTACCCAGCCATACGGGGACCTTTATGTGACAGTTTACTGTACCCAGCCATACGGGGACCTTTATGTGAGCGGGTTTACGGTACCCAGCCATACGGGGACTTTTATGTGAGAGTTTATTGTACCCAGCCATACGGGGACCTTTATGTGAGAGTTTACTGTACCCAGCCATACGGGGACCTTTATGTGAGAGTTTACGGTACCCAGCCATACGGGGATCTTTATGAGAGTTTACTGTACCCAGCCATACGGGGACCTTTATGTGAGAGTTTACTGTACCCAGCCATACGGAAACCTTGCAATACAACAACATTCCAGGTTAGATGGTTCAGCCCCATTCCATACAAATAGCTTTTTCTTTTTCCAAAACTATTAATCTGTCCATCCATTCGTTCATTAGATAATTCATTCTCTTCGGCTCTTCAGACGGTTGGGTTAGTCGTTGGGATCTGAAGGTTTATTGAGGTCCAGCTTCTCTCCTTTTTCCCCAGGACCTGAGGAGAAATGGAGGGGGGGGGTGAGAACATATGTCTGGTACTTATGTACGCATAATTCAATAAGAAAAAAACATTATTTGAATATTCCATTTCAGAAATATTAGCCCGTTTGCTTCATGGGACTAGTAAACAGGTGCTGTGAATGTCTGGATGCTAAAAGGTGAGACCTGCAGGTGTAACTCACTCGTTAGGTACTTCTCCTTCGCCTTGGCCCTTTCATCCGCGTCAAAATACCACACCGTTATGGCATACCTGCGCAGAAAGAAAAGCCCATTCCAGAGACGACGCTCACAGAGCTTACAGCGGCTAGGATAAAGGCTAGCGGGGGAGAGATTACTCACCTGGTGGTGTGGGCGGGCTGAACTTCGTGTGGGTTGCGTCGGTCGGACCAGAAGAGCAACAGCCTGTCAAACTTGGGCTCGATATCAGCAAACTGAGCCTTGCCTTCCGGAAATATCCGCAGAACGCCCCCATGTTCCTACGAGCCGAAGCAAGAGCGAAACACAGCCACCGTTAAAATGTGCTGCCCGTTACTATGGCAGCGATCAGTGATGATGCATTCCAGTCAGAAGACTATTCATCCAGGCAAGTGGATAAATAGCTTATGGTACTGATTGGTTGGTTCAGTCAGTAAAGGTTCTCCTGATTGGCTGTGCCAGATAACGATGTACATTTTTTTGTTTTGCTTAGAAGGTGATTTTACTATTCAAAGCACCTTTGCCGACTAACGCTGGATTTCCTTCTCCACTGCTCTACAACTCTGAGCCATAAAAAGCACGGCGTCCAAAACAGCCGCTGGAAAGAGCATATAACTGGACATTGGACGTAAACGGCATTCTGCAGGACACGGGGCAGTTTAGCGATGTTTGTTCCTCCTATTGACGCCGGGAACCCGGGCCTGTTCACAGGCCGCAAGAGGCCTGCACAGGCACCCTAAAATATTCTGGACAGAAACAAAGCTGTATGTATAAAGCATGTTATGTATGTGCATGTGAATAACTGGATAATATGATAAATGCGGTGGACTGGGATTAATATCAATTGAAATTAAGGGTATGTGAAAGTATAGGAGGGGGCAAAATGAATGGGAAAGAATAAAGAACGTGTTTGGAAGAAGGATTTTATAGGTTATCGGGGATGCGCTTGTCCACATACAGTTGTGTTCAAATAAATAGCAGTGAGTTAAAAAAAGTTAATAAATGGCAAATATTTTTTGAATAGCTTTTAGTTCCATATTTCAAATGTAGTGGAAATATTACACATTCAATTCCAAATCAAAGCATTACAGGGCTGTACAGTGCGACATATATGTCACGTGCTACGACAAAATCGGTCTGCGATAAATTAATTTACTGCAGTCGCACCCGTGCGATAGCCTGTGTGTGAGACAAAAACTATTTTTTATTTTGCGTGTGAAGTGAGGGTTTGTGTGAAGTGAATCGATGCGCCTCGATATTCTCTTTGGTAGTTGTAGTCTATCGTGTGATTAAAAACCATGTCCCCGTTTGCGTAGAGTCCATACATCCAACACCAAATCCCACAATTCCTAGCGAACAATCCCCTTTTGGTCAGCGAGTCGAGCAAGTAGCTGTTGACGACAAAATGAAGAGGTATTTTCAAGTATTAAATCCAAGTAAAGTAGGAGAAGTGCAAAACAAAAACCCCAAACGAGCCCATGAGGAATTCCTTCCAAATGAAAAGTGCGAAACAAGAAAGAAGATGTACAGGCACATTTGGACGTTTGTATCAACCTCTGACTCTGATCAGCCAGTAGCTGTGTAACGTTAGCTAGCTAGCTGGCACTCAAATAACGGCAATCAAACAAGCTTAACGTTTATTTGGGAACACGAGCTGGCTAGCATAACCAGTATGTTTGTATTTTTCGTTTTTTTTTACAACTTCATTACCATTTATCTTAAACGTTTGTATCACAATATACCTGATGGCCACCTCCATTTAATTCATTAGCATATTGATGGTGGACAATTCAAGGGAAACCAGTAAATCTTTGTCTTATACAACCATCACATTAACGTGTGTGTGTGAGAATAGATGGAGCTAACGTTACAGATTAGCCTCTGTTCACTAATTTACGACATTTATTAATTTAGGACAGCTTGATCAGAGTGACCGTGATCTCCTACGTGCTCTATATCGCCATCTGGTGTTCTGAAACATAGTATACCTTTAATGGGAAAATGCATATACATTCTACATTTTCCACAAAGAGCTACTAAACACCTTAAGCGCTGAACTCTGCGGATTTAGAAAGTCGACGGTCTGCTGAGTAGAAATGCCACTATGCGGAGACATCAAGCATAGTTTATGTACAAAGCAAAATGTACCTGGCTATGGGGAAATGTTTAAGTGATGAACTGCATTACTTGTGGTTGTTTTTAGAGATTTTAGAGACGTTTTATACTCGTGCTACAAGTTTTTGGCCTGTGCTACAAAACTATCAACCTCTGTAGCACCAGTGCTATGTGCAAAACAAGTTAACGTACAGCCCTGCATTAACAAATTTGATCAAGTCTGCGTTATTCTTTAACAGCAAGCAAAAAAAAGGAATATTAATCTGTTCAAAAAAAGAGCAGTGTCGACATTTTACTCTTCAAACTCAAACACTTACTGTATAAACTGAATACATTTTTCAAGATTTAACCACTTTAAATTACTGAACTAATATTTAGTTGCATAGCCATTGTTTTTGATAACTGCTGCGCATCTGCGTTGCATCGAGTCAACCAACTTCTGGCATCTAGAAACAGGTATTTCAGCCCGGGATGAACGAACTACATTCCACAGTTCCTGTGAATTTTTAGGTTTTGCTTCAGAAACTTTTTAATGTCACCCCACAAGTTTTCAATGGGGTTGAGGTCGGGGAATTGAGCTGGCCACTCCATTACCTCAATCCTTTTTGTCTGGAACCAAGATGTTGCTCGCTTACTCGTGTGTTTGGGGTCATTGTCTTGTTGAAACACCCATTTCAGGGGCATTTCCTCTTCGGCATACGGCAACATAATCTCTTCAAGTATTTTGATGTATTCAAACTGATCCATGATCCCTAGTATACGATAAATAGGCCCAACACTGTAGTGTCCCCATACCATGATTTGTGCGCCACCTGTGGCTTGAATTCAGTACCCGGGGGTCGTCTGACATGCTGTCGACGACGACTAGACCCGAAAATAATAATTCCACAGAATGTTACGCCAAATTTTAACTGATTCTGCACATGCCGTTTTTTCAACAATGGTGCTTTACGGGGGCTTCTTGCTGATAGCTTAGCTTCGATCAAACGTCTTCTGACTAAGAGGTGATGATTGGCTGAATCTTTGCCATTCTGACTATTCTTCGATCCGTTTTAACAGTAGTTGCTTGTTTTCTTCCGCGTGTTTCGGGTTTTTGTTGCCATTTTAAAGCATTTGAGATTTTTTTATCTGAGCATCCTATAATTTGCTGCGCTTCTTTATACGTTTTCCCCTCTCCAATCAACTTTTTAATCAAATTACATTGTTCCTCCGAACAACGTTTGGAACGGCCCAATTTACTTAGCAATTCAGAAGGAAATATATTTTATAACAATGTGTGAAACATTTGCTTCCCTTCTTTCTTAATAAAGGACAATTAATGACACCTGTTTTTTCACAGAATGAATTAATTCTCTAATTAAACTCCACACTGCTATTATTTTGAACACGCCTCTTTCAATGAATGAGTAAATTACTCAGAACAAGCAGCGAGCATGTCGTGACAGTTGTGTCTGTTGTTTTTCTATTACACTACTACATCTACAAGTAAATTATTTGCCATGCAGAAATATCACTACTACTAATAACAGTGGTTCATCAGGTTGCTGGTGTTGTACTGATGTTGCTATTTTTTTTAACACAACTGTAAGTGTCTGGATCAGTGTGGCCATCACCTGGACCTCACCTGGTATATAGAGAAATGATAGGTAAAATCATGAGATCACGCACAAGTATTAAATGTGTTCATATTTGCTCTCACAGTCGTAACCAGTGATTATTGCCATTCATGTTAATTATTCATTATTAATTTATTGTCAACAAACATGTTTTCACTTCATCTGCATCTTTCTTTTCAACCCTTTTCCAGCTCTAATTACTTAACCAGAGTATATGATCTGAGCTGCAGTGTTCTGAGCACTGTGGTGTGTATGCTTGAGTCTCGGAGTCAGAACCCCTGCGTCTCGCTCAGGGCTGAGTGCAAGTCCCAAGACCTCTGAGTTTCTCAGATAGATTCTAAGTCACAAGACCTCTTGAGTTTCTCAGATAGATTCTAAGTCACAAGACCTCTGAGTTTCTCAGATAGATTCTAAGTCCCAAGACCTCTGAGTTTCTAAGATAGATTCTAAGTCCCAAGACCTCTGAGTTTCTCAGATAGATTCTAAGTCACAAGACCTCTGAGTTTCTCAGATAGATTCTAAGTCCCAAGACCTCTGAGTTTCTAAGATAGATTCTAAGTCCCAAGACCTCTGAGTTTCTCAGATAGATTCTAAGTCCCAAGACCTCTGAGTTTCTCAGATAGATTCTAAGTCACAAGACCTCGGAGTTTCTCAGATAGATTCTAAGTCACAAGACCTCTGAGTTTCTCAAATAGATTCTAAGTCCCAAGACCTCTTAGTTTCTAAGATAGATTCTAAGTCACAAGACCTCTGAGTTTCTAAGATAGATTCTAAGTCACAAGACCTCTGAGTTTCTCAGATAGATTCTAAGTCACAAGACCTCTGAGTTTCTCAAATAGATTCTAAGTCTCAAGACCTCTGAGTTTCTCAGATAGATTCTAAGTCACAAGACCTCTGAGTTTCTAAGATAGATTCTAAGTCCCAAGACCTCTGAGTTTCTCAGATAGATTCTAAGTCTCAAGACCTCTGAGTTTCTCAGATAGATTCTAAGTCTCAAGACCTCTGAGTTTCTCAGATAGATTCTAAGTCTCAAGACCTCTGAGTTTCTCAGATAGATTCTAAGTCACAAGACCTCTGAGTTTCTAAGATAGATTCTAAGTCACAAGACCTCTGAGTTTCTAAGATAGATTCTAAGTCACAAGACCTCTGAGTTTCTCAAATAGATTCTAAGTCACCTCTTAGTTTCTGAGTTAGTTCTCAATTTGTAGCTCCGAGAACAAGTCCCCAAGACCTCTGAGTTTCTAGCAGTAGGATCCAAGTTATTTGACCGCTGAGTACAGAGTCTCATGCAAAACCTAGGAGCTGGATCTTCCGGTCTATGCAATCTGACATGTAACAAGTTTTAAACCTCGGAGTTCCACGCAGGTCTAAAAACAAGTATCTCGACCTCTGACACCGGAGCCCGAGGGAGTCAGCAGGAGGGCCGAGGCTCCGAGACGCAGGTATACTTCTTAGCATCAAGCCATATGCACAAGGTAAACATGGGTGCACACACAGTCAGTCCTCTCAAAGCTCCATAATGTCTCTCTTATAAACCTTCCCTTACAGCTCGGTGTGGCGAGCAGGACGTCTCTTACAGTGTGGTGCTGCAATGTGTGATAATCTCTCTCATCCTAAAACCCAGTTTTGATGACCTCAACGTGATACCTCTGGCAGGGGGGTGTCTGCTTTTTCTAATTTTTCCCTCACCCTTGTCTATAAAAATGTCCTTACAGTGAGGAAAATGGTACAACAAGCCCCAAATAATCACTTTAGCGAACGTTAGCTTAGCGACACAGCACTGCATAGAAACACAGTAATCACTTTGTCATTAGTGTCTTTAACAAGCTGAATGGAATTTACACATCTGATCCCAGTGCCTGGTGAAAACACCCCCACACACACTCACACACACACACACACACTCACACACACTCACACACACACTCACACCTCAGTCCACAGAGAACAGGGAAGATAGACAGATCTTATTATCAGCAAGTGACCTTTGAGTTCCAATCACAACTGTCCCCTTATCCATCAGTGGGGGCTATACGTCCTGCCCATCCTGATCACCCCTGTCTGGGACCCACTATTGGGGGGAAGGGGAGCCTATGACCGGAGGATAGAAAACCCCCAAACTCCCTGAGGGTAGGCCAAACTAGGGCCAAACTGGGGTCATGCTGGGGTCAGGCAGGGGTCACTCTGCTTAAAGACATTTCTGTGAAGGAGCCTATCTGACAAGCACATACAGAGCTGCCCCCAGAATAATACACCAAAAAAATTATATAATAGATATATTTTCGCCCTCAAAAATCATTTTGAAAGAAGGTGTAACATTCACGGAGAATGTACATTTGTTCAATTCACCAAATGAGAGATTAACTAGTTTCAACTTTAGCGTCTTTAGTGTACAGTTGTGGTTGGAAGGACCCTAAGAATGTGGCAGAGACGCTACTCCACAGGAGCAGACATGCTCTTTTAATTATGATGTTGTTGTTTGCCCTCGTCTTCAGTACTCGGAACAGCACACGTGATTGCCTTGCCTTGCTGCTTCCAGCGTACTCGGGCACAGCACGCGTGATCGCCTTGCCTTGCTGTTTCCAGCGTACTCGGCACAGCACACGTGATCGCCTTGCCTTGCTGTTTCCAGCGTACACAGCACACGTGATCGCCTTGCCTTGCTGTTTCCAGCGTACACAGCACACGTGATCGCCTTGCCTTGCTGTTTCCAGCGTACACAGCACACGTGATCGCCTTGCCTTGCTGCTTCCAGCGTACTCGGCACAGCACACGTGATCGCCTTGCCTTGCT
The DNA here is from genome assembly GCA_022702515.1 of Ilyophis sp. 1 JC-2022. Taxonomy (NCBI): domain Eukaryota; kingdom Metazoa; phylum Chordata; class Actinopteri; order Anguilliformes; family Synaphobranchidae; genus Ilyophis; species Ilyophis sp. 1 JC-2022. Next base: position 109,837,417 of record CM040396.1, read on the forward strand.
GCTTCCAGCATACTCGGGCACAGCACACGTGATCGCCTTGCCTTGCTGCTTCCAGCGTACTCGGCACAGCACACGTGATCGCCTTGCCTTGCTGCTTCCAGCGTACTCGGCACAGCACACGTGATCGCCTTGCCTTGCTGTTTCCAGCGTACACAGCACACGTGATCGCCTTGCCTTGCTGTTTCCAGCGTACTCGGGCACAGCACACGTGATCGCCTTGCCTTGCTACTTCCAGCGTACTCGGGCACAGCACACGTGATCGCCTTGCCTTGCTGTTTCCAGCGTACTCGGCACAGCACACGTGATCGCCTTGCCTTGCTGTTTCCAGCGTACACAGCACACGTGATCGCCTTGCCTTGCTGCTTCCAGCATACTCGGGCACAGCACACGTGATCGCCTTGCCTTGCTGTTTCCAGCGTACTCGGGCAGAACACAGTCGACTTTTCATACATTTATAAAGATTTATACAGAGTTTACTCTGTGGTTATTTTACGTACCTTGGCATCCCAGTTTTTATTAAAGTAATATATACACGTGACACATCTCCCATCGCCGTTTGGATTATCCACATGACGCACGTATCCAGTTCCGTTGCCGGGGTAACACGCCACCATTGCCTGTAAAATAAATGAGAGGATTCTTATAACACTGAAGTGATAAATGATATAATATAGTGCTGCATTAGTGTTCTCTACACTGGAGCATCAGGCCTGTTTGGGCTCGCTTTAAGGTAGAACCTCTGAACCTCTGGCAAAAAAGAGGACGGACGGACGGACGCATCCAGTAGACGGACCTGTCTACTGGATGGCAGACTTTCAAAAAGTGACACACATCGCCATAGAGACAAAGTACCGCACGTGGCCATAGAGACAAAGTACCGCACGTGGCCATAGAGACAAAGTACCGCACGTCGCCATAGAGACAAAGTACCGCACGTCGCCATAGAGACAAGGTACCGCACGTCGCCATAGAGACAAAGTACCGCACGTCGCCATAGAGACAAAGTACCGCACGTCGCCATAGAGACAAAGTACCGCACGTCGCCATATAGACAAAGTACCGCACGTCGCCATATAGACAAGGTACCGCACGTCGCCATAGAGACAAGGTACCGCACGTCGCCATAGAGACAAGGTACCGCACGTCGCCATAGAGACAAAGTACTGCACGTCGCCATAGAGACAAGGTACCGCACGTCGCCATAGAGACAAAGTACCGTACGTCGCCATAGAGACAAAGTACAGCACGTCGCCATAGAGACAAAGTACCGCACGTCGCCATCATGGAGAAAGTTACTGCATGCTGGGAGAGCTTTTAAACAGTAGAGATAGGATGGCCGAGTTTGGATTTACTGCAGCTGGTGAATGAGCTCTCTGCGTGGGTAACTGCTCAGGGCACAGGAAGTGGCTGTAGTTTATAAAGCGAACAGGCTTAATGTGGGTAACTGCTCAGAGCACAGGAAGTGGCTGTAGTTTATAAAGCGAACAGGCTTAGTGTGGGTAACTGCTCAGAGCACAGGAAGTGGCTGTAGTTTATAAAGCGAACAGGCTTAGTGTGGGTAACTGCTCAGAGCACAGGAAGTGGCTGTAGTTTATAAAGCGAACAGGCTTAATGTGGGTAACTGCTCAGAGCACAGGAAGTGGCTGTAGTTTATAAAGCGAACAGGCTTAATGTGGGTAACTGCTCAGGGCACAGGAAGTGGCTGTAGTTTATAAAGCGAACAGGCTTAGTGTGGGTAACTGCTCAGGGCACAGGAAGTGGCTGTAGTTTATAAAGCGAACAGGCTTAATGTGGGTAACTGCTCAGGGCACAGGAAGTGGCTGTAGTTTATAAAGCCAACAGGCTTAGTGTGGGTAACTGCTCAGGGCACAGGAAGTGGCTGTAGTTTATAAAGCGAACAGGCTTAGTGTGGGTAACTGCTCAGGGCACAGGAAGTGGCTGTAGTTTATAAAGCGAACAGGCTTAATGTGGGTAACTGCTCAGGGCACAGGAAGTGGCTGTAGTTTATAAAGCGAACAGGCTTAGTGTGGGTAACTGCTCAGGGCACAGGAAGTGGCTGTAGTTTATAAAGCGAACAGGCTTAATGTGGGTAACTGCTCAGGGCACAGGAAGTGGCTGTAGTTTATAAAGCGAACAGGCTTAGTGTGGGTAACTGCTCAGGGCACAGGAAGTGGCTGTAGTTTATAAAGCGAACAGGCTTAATGTGGGTAACTGCTCAGGGCACAGGAAGTGGCTGTAGTTTATAAAGCAAACAGGCTTAGTGTGGGTAACTGCTCAGAGCACAGGAAGTGGCTGTAGTTTATAAAGCAAACAGGCTTAGTGTGGGTAACTGCTCAGAGCACAGGAAGTGGCTGTAGTTTATAAAGCGAACAGGCTTAGTGTGGGTAACTGCTCAGGGCACAGGAAGTGGCTGTAGTTTATAAAGCGAACAGGCTTAGTGTGGGTAACTGCTCAGGGCACAGGAAGTGGCTGTAGTTTATAAAGCGAACAGGCTTAGTGTGGGTAACTGCTCAGTGCACAGGAAGTGGCTGTAGTTTATAAAGCGAACAGGCTTAGTGTGGGTAACTGCTCAGAGCACAGGAAGTGGCTGTAGTTTATAAAGCGAACAGGCTTAGTGTGGGTAACTGCTCAGAGCACAGGAAGTGGCTGTAGTTTATAAAGTGAACAGGCTTAGTGTGGGTAACTGCTCAGGGCACAGGAAGTGGCTGTAGTTTATAAAGCGAACAGGCTTAGTGTGGGTAACTGCTCAGGGCACAGGAAGTGGCTGTAGTTTATAAAGCGAACAGGCTTAGTGTGGGTAACTGCTCAGAGCACAGGAAGTGGCTGTAGTTTATAAAGCGAACAGGCTTAGTGTGGGTAACTGCTCAGGGCACAGGAAGTGGCTGTAGTTTATAAAGCGAACAGGCTTAGTGTGGGTAACTGCTCAGGGCACAGGAAGTGGCTGTAGTTTATAAAGCGAACAGGCTTAGTGTGGGTAACTGCTCAGGGCACAGGAAGTGGCTGTAGTTTATAAAGCGAACAGGCTTAGTGTGGGTAACTGCTCAGGGCACAGGAAGTGGCTGTAGTTTATAAAGCGAACAGGCTTAGTGTGGGTAACTGCTCAGGGCACAGGAAGTGGCTGTAGTTTATAAAGCGAACAGGCTTAGTGTGGGTAACTGCTCAGGGCACAGGAAGTGGCTGTAGTTTATAAAGCGAACAGGCTTAGTGTGGGTAACTGCTCAGGGCACAGGAAGTGGCTGTAGTTTATAAAGCGAACAGGCTTAGTGTGGGTAACTGCTCAGGGCACAGGAAGTGGCTGTAGTTTATAAAGCGAACAGGCTTAGTGTGGGTAACTGCTCAGGGCACAGGAAGTGGCTGTAGTTTATAAAGTGAACAGGCTTAGTGTGGGTAACTGCTCAGGGCACAGGAAGTGGCTGTAGTTTATAAAGCGAACAGGCTTAGTGTGGGTAACTGCTCAGGGCACAGGAAGTGGCTGTAGTTTATAAAGCGAACAGGCTTAGTGTGGGTAACTGCTCAGGGCACAGGAAGTGGCTGTAGTTTATAAAGCGAACAGGCTTAGTGTGGGTAACTGCTCAGGGCACAGGAAGTGGCTGTAGTTTATAAAGCGAACAGGCTTAGTGTGGGTAACTGCTCAGGGCACAGGAAGTGGCTGTAGTTTATAAAGCGAACAGGCTTAGTGTGGGTAACTGCTCAGGGCACAGGAAGTGGCTGTAGTTTATAAAGCGAACAGGCTTAGTGTGGGTAACTGCTCAGAGCACAGGAAGTGGCTGTAGTTTATAAAGCGAACAGGCTTAGTGTGGGTAACTGCTCAGGGCACAGGAAGTGGCTGTAGTTTATAAAGCGAACAGGCTTAGTGTGGGTAACTGCTCAGGGCACAGGAAGTGGCTGTAGTTTATAAAGCGAACAGGCTTAGTGTGGGTAACTGCTCAGAGCACAGGAAGTGGCTGTAGTTTATAAAGCGAACAGGCTTAGTGTGGGTAACTGCTCAGGGCACAGGAAGTGGCTGTAGTTTATAAAGCGAACAGGCTTAGTGTGGGTAACTGCTCAGGGCACAGGAAGTGGCTGTAGTTTATAAAGCGAACAGGCTTAGTGTGGGTAACTGCTCAGGGCACAGGAAGTGGCTGTAGTTTATAAAGCGAACAGGCTTAGTGTGGGTAACTGCTCAGGGCACAGGAAGTGGCTGTAGTTTATAAAGCGAACAGGCTTAGTGTGGGTAACTGCTCAGGGCACAGGAAGTGGCTGTAGTTTATAAAGCGAACAGGCTTAGTGTGGGTAACTGCTCAGGGCACAGGAAGTGGCTGTAGTTTATAAAGCGAACAGGCTTAGTGTGGGTAACTGCTCAGGGCACAGGAAGTGGCTGTAGTTTATAAAGCGAACAGGCTTAGTGTGGGTAACTGCTCAGGGCACAGGAAGTGGCTGTAGTTTATAAAGCGAACAGGCTTAGTGTGGGTAACTGCTCAGGGCACAGGAAGTGGCTGTAGTTTATAAAGCGAACAGGCTTAGTGTGGGTAACTGCTCAGGGCACAGGAAGTGGCTGTAGTTTATAAAGCGAACAGGCTTAGTGTGGGTAACTGCTCAGGGCACAGGAAGTGGCTGTAGTTTATAAAGCGAACAGGCTTAGTGTGGGTAACTGCTCAGGGCACAGGAAGTGGCTGTAGTTTATAAAGCGAACAGGCTTAGTGTGGGTAACTGCTCAGGGCACAGGAAGTGGCTGTAGTTTATAAAGCGAACAGGCTTAGTGTGGGTAACTGCTCAGAGCACAGGAAGTGGCTGTAGTTTATAAAGCGAACAGGCTTAGTGTGGGTAACTGCTCAGGGCACAGGAAGTGGCTGTAGTTTATAAAGCGAACAGGCTTAGTGTGGGTAACTGCTCAGGGCACAGGAAGTGGCTGTAGTTTATAAAGCGAACAGGCTTAGTGTGGGTAACTGCTCAGGGCACAGGAAGTGGCTGTAGTTTATAAAGCGAACAGGCTTAGTGTGGGTAACTGCTCAGGGCACAGGAAGTGGCTGTAGTTTATAAAGCGAACAGGCTTAGTGTGGGTAACTGCTCAGGGCACAGGAAGTGGCTGTAGTTTATAAAGCGAACAGGCTTAGTGTGGGTAACTGCTCAGGGCACAGGAAGTGGCTGTAGTTTATAAAGCGAACAGGCTTAGTGTGGGTAACTGCTCAGGGCACAGGAAGTGGCTGTAGTTTATAAAGCGAACAGGCTTAGTGTGGGTAACTGCTCAGGGCACAGGAAGTGGCTGTAGTTTATAAAGCGAACAGGCTTAGTGTGGGTAACTGCTCAGGGCACAGGAAGTGGCTGTAGTTTATAAAGCGAACAGGCTTAGTGTGGGTAACTGCTCAGGGCACAGGAAGTGGCTGTAGTTTATAAAGCGAACAGGCTTAGTGTGGGTAACTGCTCAGGGCACAGGAAGTGGCTGTAGTTTATAAAGCGAACAGGCTTAGTGTGGGTAACTGCTCAGGGCACAGGAAGTGGCTGTAGTTTATAAAGCGAACAGGCTTAGTGTGGGTAACTGCTCAGGGCACAGGAAGTGGCTGTAGTTTATAAAGCGAACAGGCTTAGTGTGGGTAACTGCTCAGGGCACAGGAAGTGGCTGTAGTTTATAAAGCGAACAGGCTTAGTGTGGGTAACTGCTCAGGGCACAGGAAGTGGCTGTAGTTTATAAAGCGAACAGGCTTAGTGTGGGTAACTGCTCAGGGCACAGGAAGTGGCTGTAGTTTATAAAGCGAACAGGCTTAGTGTGGGTAACTGCTCAGGGCACAGGAAGTGGCTGTAGTTTATAAAGCGAACAGGCTTAATGTGGGTAACTGCTCAGGGCACAGGAAGTGGCTGTAGTTTATAAAGCGAACAGGCTTAGTGTGGGTAACTGCTCAGGGCACAGGAAGTGGCTGTAGTTTATAAAGCGAACAGGCTTAGTGTGGGTAACTGCTCAGGGCACAGGAAGTGGCTGTAGTTTATAAAGCGAACAGGCTTAGTGTGGGTAACTGCTCAGGGCACAGGAAGTGGCTGTAGTTTATAAAGCGAACAGGCTTAGTGTGGGTAACTGCTCAGGGCACAGGAAGTGGCTGTAGTTTATAAAGCGAACAGGCTTAGTGTGGGTAACTGCTCAGGGCACAGGAAGTGGCTGTAGTTTATAAAGCGAACAGGCTTAGTGTGGGTAACTGCTCAGGGCACAGGAAGTGGCTGTAGTTTATAAAGCGAACAGGCTTAGTGTGGGTAACTGCTCAGGGCACAGGAAGTGGCTGTAGTTTATAAAGCGAACAGGCTTAGTGTGGGTAACTGCTCAGGGCACAGGAAGTGGCTGTAGTTTATAAAGCGAACAGGCTTAGTGTGGGTAACTGCTCAGGGCACAGGAAGTGGCTGTAGTTTATAAAGCGAACAGGCTTAGTGTGGGTAACTGCTCAGGGCACAGGAAGTGGCTGTAGTTTATAAAGCGAACAGGCTTAGTGTGGGTAACTGCTCAGGGCACAGGAAGTGGCTGTAGTTTATAAAGCGAACAGGCTTAGTGTGGGTAACTGCTCAGGGCACAGGAAGTGGCTGTAGTTTATAAAGCGAACAGGCTTAGTGTGGGTAACTGCTCAGGGCACAGGAAGTGGCTGTAGTTTATAAAGCGAACAGGCTTAGTGTGGGTAACTGCTCAGGGCACAGGAAGTGGCTGTAGTTTATAAAGCGAACAGGCTTAGTGTGGGTAACTGCTCAGGGCACAGGAAGTGGCTGTAGTTTATAAAGCGAACAGGCTTAGTGTGGGTAACTGCTCAGGGCACAGGAAGTGGCTGTAGTTTATAAAGCGAACAGGCTTAGTGTGGGTAACTGCTCAGGGCACAGGAAGCAGCTGTAGTTTATCACGCGAACAGGACGCAATCCTTAGTGTGGGTAACTCTCAGGGCACAGGAGGTCTGTGTTTAAGCGAACATGGGCTAATATTTTTAAGTGATCAGCACAGGAATAGTTTATAACACCTAACAACATCAGAGTTGTTTTTGTTCAGCCCTATGATTGAAAGATGCATTGTTTATAGATGCTATCTAAACGTCCAGCATGAAGTTACTGTATAATTCATGAATTGCAGCACGCAAATGGGCTTTCACTGTAACACAAATAACATCCCTGCAAAATCAACTTGGTTCTAAACAAAAAATGATCAGTGAGAAAATAAAGGGGCAACAAATGAACTGCCAGAGGTTCTGTTACCCTGGTCCAGGGGGGTATACTACAGAGGTTCTGTTACCCTGGTCCAGGGGGGTATACTACAGAGGTTCTGTTACCCTGGTCCAGGGGGGTATACTACAGAGGTTCTGTTACCCTGGTCCAGGGGGGTATACTACAGAGGTTCTGTTACCCTGGTCCAGGGGGGTATACTACAGAGGTTCTGTTACCCTGGTCCAGGGGGGTATACTACAGAGGTTCTGTTACCCTGGTCCAGGGGGGTATACTACAGAGGTTCTGTTACCCTGGTCCAGGGGGGTATACTACAGAGGTTCTGTTACCCTGGTCCAGGGGGGTATACTACAGAGGTTCTGTTACCCTGGTCCAGGGGGGTATACTACAGAGGTTCTGTTACCCTGGTCCAGGGGGGTATACTACAGAGGTTCTGTTACCCTGGTCCAGGGGGGTATACTACAGAGGTTCTGTTACCCTGGTCCAGGGGGGTATACTACAGAGGTTCTGTTACCCTGGTCCAGGGGGGTATACTACAGAGGTTCGGTTACCCTGGTCCAGGGAAGTATACTACAGAGGTTCTGTTACCCTGGTCCAGGGGGGTATACTACAGAGGTTCTGTTACCCTGGTCCAGGGGGGTATACTACAGAGGTTCTGTTACCCTGGTCCAGGGGGGTATACTACAGAGGTTCTGTTACCCTGGTCCAGGGGGGTATACTACAGAGGTTCTGTTACCCTGGTCCAGGGGGGTATACTACAGAGGTTCTGTTACCCTGGTCCAGGGGGGTATACTATGAAGCAGGATTACATAGTTAGCTGGATAATTGCTGAGTTAGCTGAGTAAAACAGGGAACAGCTCTTTATACTCGAGTCCATGTTCCAGATTTGGGATGGTTCTGGGTTTAACTCTGCGCGTTTCTCCAGCTAAACAAGTAATCCTGCTTCGTAGGATACCCCCCTGAAGAGTCAGAAACTCTGTTGTTTTTGTCTTCACCTTAAATTCAGCACACTGATCAGACCAAAGTAACCGGGAGAAGTGAAACGAAACCGCAACTAAAACCAGCACAGCCTGTGGCTCTCCAAGGGCCTGTGGCTCTCCAAGGCCTGTGGCCCTCCAAGGGCCTGTGGCTCTCCAAGGGCCTGTGGCTCTCCAAGGGCCTGTGGCTCTCCAAGGCCTGTGGCTCTCCAAGGGCCTGTGGCTCTCCAAGGCCTGTGGCTCTCCAAGGGCCTGTGGCTCTCCAAGGGCCTGTGGCTCTCCAAGGGCCTGTGGCTCTCCAAGGCCTGTGGCCCTCCAAGGGCCTGTGGCTCTCCAAGGGCCTGTGGCTCTCCAGGGCCTGTGGCTCTCCAAGGCCTGTGGCCCTCCAGGGCCTGTGGCTCTCCAAGGCCTGTGGCCCTCCAAGGCCTGTGGCCCTCCAGGGGCCTGTGGCTCTCCAAGGGCCTGTGGCTCTCCAAGGGCCAGGGATGCACAGCCCTGCTATAAAACAATGATGGCATTACACATCACGGCGCTCATCTGTAAATCCTGTCCTCTGACCGGGAGTGGGGGGGTGGCGGGGGAGGGAGGGGTAAGCAGGGCTGCAGCCCTGGGACTGTGGAATGTCGAGGGGGGGGAGGGGCACTTACCAATCCAACCACTCGTCATTTTGACAGCTTAAAAATACCAAACACTTACAGCACTGACTGCATTGTGTACAAAAACAACTGCCTCAATATTTCAATACATTTCCAGCATTACGCATCTCCACGCTTCTCATCCTGTAACCAGATTTCTCGGTTTGGCATTATTAGGGGGTCGTGGGATTGAGAAAACCATATACAAATATACCCCTACACCCCCCCCCCCAGAGATCACGCAGGAGGCGATACTCAGAGGAGCAGAATTAACGCAGCGACGTCTTCTCTTCGGAGCGAGAGAACGGAGGTGCATTTATCCCTATAACTCTGGAAAACTCATCCCAGGCCCAGCTACACAATGGTCATTTCATATTTCAAAATGTTTTAATGTGGCTTTTTCTGATGTTATGATTGTTATGTATGCATAATGAAGACACATTTCATGTACCCTGTTACAAAAACCACAAAGGTTTACACACAATGAATTAGATTTTGTGTCCTCATTAAAATAACTTGCCAATGTCAGTTTTCAGCAGAGAATGTATGAGGCCCCGATCTCCGATCTCCAACAACATGGCCTCTCTCTCTCAGCAAGCTCCCTCCCTCACCCTGCTCTCTGTGTGTGTGCGTGCGTGCGTGCGTGCGTGCGTGCGTGCGTGCGTGCGTGCGTGCGTGCGTGCGTGCGTGCGTGCGTGCGTGCGTTGCGTACACATCCAGGCATGTGTCTGTCTGGATTTATATTCTAACTGAATGTCTAACCTGAGCCTGGTGCGGAACAGGTCTGTAAAGCCATTGACTTGGTGTTCACCTCTAGGATAAATTAGATACCTGCAGTTCTGGGAAAAAGGCCTCGATTTCTCCTTACTGCTGCACAGTGTTCTTTCTCCAGGGTTCCTGAAGGTCGAGACAATGCCTCAGCTCTGATTAGGCCTCGATGCGATTATATATCTGATTAGGCCTCTATGTGATTATATATAGTGCCTTTCTGCAGCCCTGGGAAGCTGCTGAGTGGATCGCTGCAGCACTAATATCCAGAAGTGTGTTGGGTTCATATTAAGAGCAACGACGTAGCGCTCGGTGCATAAAAGCATTAAAAACATTCATCACATTTCTTAATTTAAAGTTTGACTTTAGTACAAGCGCAGTTTTAGACTGCTTTTCCCAACAGCCCAGAGAGTTTTGCAGGCAATGAAGGAAATCTCCGATATTCACTGAAGTTCTGGTCGACTCCCCGGCTTTATACTGGTAGGTATGGGGAAATTGGGGGTGCTGCCGACTGTCTCCCCAAACACTTTGGGTCACCGCTCACACGGATGGGGTCTGTCCACAGCTAGCGTACTGTCCACAGCTAGCGTACTGTCCACAGCTAGCATACTGTCCACAGCTAGCATACTGTCCACAGCTAGCATACTGTCCACAGCTAGCGTACTGTCCACAGCTAGCGTACTGTCCACAGCTAGCGTACTGTCCACAGCTAGCATACTGTCCACAGCTAGCGTACTGTCCACAGCTAGCGTACTGTCGATACTGTCCACAGCTAGCGTACTGTCCACAGCTAGCATACTGTCGATACTGTCCACAGCTAGCATACTGTCGATACTGTCCACAGCTAGCGTACTGTCCACAGCTAGCGTACTGTCCACAGCTAGCGTACTGTCCACAGCTAGCGTACTGTCCACAGCTAGCATACTGTCCACAGCTAGCATACTGTCCACAGCTAGCGCACGCTCTACCGCTGACGAATCGCAGCAACAGATCACAGATAAAACAAAAGCTGGAGTTTGAGTTTAGCAGCTTGTACAAGTTCACTGGTATGTGCAGTGCAGGTAAAAGTCCTGTAGTTTATACTTCACACTATGGCACGCACGCACGCACGCACGCACGCACACACGCACACACGCACACACGCAGAGCCACCACGCCAACAGACAGACACAATTAATGTATGATCTCTCCTTTTCTGTCTCTGTAAATAGAATCGCTACCCATCTCAAAGCTAAGCTGCTATGAACTAGTGCAAACCATTACACAACAGAGAATGTAGTCGCCAGGATTTAACATGAACAAGAAAAGTAAATCATAACTAAAACCTAAGATCAGTGGGAAAAGACTAGAGTTCAACAGGAATTATTTTTCAGCGTGTGACTGACAAACTGCAGCGTTTGAGTTTAGAGTTCTTATTTAAGCAATGGCACAATTTAAACCCTAATCTCCCTGTGATAGATTTATCTGTTTCAATCAGTGACTTCCTTTCATGGAACTTTCTTGGCAGGATGCAGCGTGGAGTTTTGAAACTGTGAAGAGTAACTGCACAGAGTTATTAATAGGCTATAATCCGTACTGTGATGAGAGAAACAACCAGTTCGTTCTGATGAATATGGATCTTGTGTAGGTGGGGCTATTCAACCAACTCATCCACTGAGTTATACTGCTGGCTAACACTGAGATTACTGACTGGATCCACTGAGTTATACTGCTGGCTAACACTGAGATTACTGACTGCATCCACTGAGTTATACTGCTGGCTAACACTGAGATTACTGACTGGATCCACTGAGTTATACTGCTGGCTAACACTGAGATTACTGACTGCATCCACTGAGTTATACTGCTGGCTAACACTGAGATTACTGACTGGATCCACTGAGTTATACTGCTGGCTAACACTGAGATTACTGACTGGATCCACTGAGTTATACTGCTGGCTAACACTGAGATTACTGACTGGATCCACTGAGTTATACTGCTGGCTAACACTGAGATTACTGACTGGATCCACTGAGTTATACTGCTGGCTAACACTGAGATTACTGACTGCATCCACTGAGTTATACTGCTGGCTAACACTGAGATTACTGACTGCATTCACTGAGTTATACTGCTGGCTAACACTGAGATTACTGACTGCATCCACTGAGTTATACTGCTGGCTAACACTGAGATTACTGACTGGATCCACTGAGTTATACTGCTGGCTAACACTGAGATTACTGACTGCATCCACTGAGTTATACTGCTGGCTAACACTGAGATTACTGACTGCATCCACTGAGTTATACTGCTGGCTAACACTGAGATTACTGACTGCATCCACTGAGTTATACTGCTGGCTAACACTGAGATTACTGACTGCATCCACTGAGTTATACTGCTGGCTAACACTGAGATTACTGACTGGAACTTCCTATTACAGACACTAGAAAGAGCGTCGGGGGTCAAAAATATTTGAACAGTGAAAATACAGGTCAACTTTAGGCCATAGCAGTAATCATGGCAATATTGAGGATGGCGGGTGCATCCCAATACTCAAAAAATGCATCCTCCTTTCCTCCACTACCACCTCCTCTCCTCTGTGCACCGTAAACTGATTTTTGCGTTCTAATCTAATGTTGCCGATTACATATGAATGGTTATGCAAACCTCAATGTCAGGTACATTGTATACTGTACTGTACATGCAACTACTTGTGCTCGAAATGCACAGGCAGTTTTGCATACTTCCTGGTAGGAAATGAGTGGAGGAAAGGAGGTGAGGAGTGAAAGATATTGGGACACAACCTGAGTCTCTCTTTCAGGGATAACTCTTATGACCATTAGTATTAACGTGTAGTTTAAGGCCACAGCCTGCATGCTAGACAAACTTTGCTCACAAAGTTTACTAATATGTAGGCTACATAATCCACTATAAAAAGCATGTAGTTTGTAGTTTGTGGAATAAGACATTCTTTATAGCAGGTCATGCGTTTACACT
>CM040396.1:109854942-109877442 GCA_022702515.1 Ilyophis sp. 1 JC-2022
ATGTAAATCAGGACACTGGCGTAACGGCAGAATGTATGACTGTTTGAGATCCTGTGATGATTATGAGACACTATACAAACGCCATGATTTTATTGTTATTAAAAAAAACATGACCTATTACGCAAAGATACGTGGTCAAATCGTCGTAATTAATCGTGATAAAATATGTAAATTAGCTTGATAATCGTCTCCCGTGCCAGGCTGGATTCCAACCCCCTCCAACAAAATAAAAACAAAGAGTGACAGAGGAGAGTGCACGATAAATATACATTTCACATATTCCACAGAAATGTCTGCTAATTCCTTCTGGTAACTTTGTTGAATTAATAAATAAACAAACAAACAAATATTGATAATATTGTTTTACAGAAAAATCCTAAATAGACCGATTCCACGCAGAACCCCTAAAGGTGTGGTCAAAGGTAGTGTATTAGTTTGCTGCGTAGCCTATATTAGACGGATTTTCGCACAGTGGTGTGAGAAACTTAAGTTTTTACTTTTACCTTGTTACTGAACCGGCGGGTAGTCAAGTCTACTTACCTTTGTCCTTCCATTAATTCTGTAGTTTCCCAGGTTGCCGTTACAGTGTCTGATCAGGTCGTCCACGCGGTTCATTAGAAAGCCGATCTTTTCGCAGCCGGACTCTTTCCCTTCTACCCACGTTATTTTGTCTCCTCGTATGTCTTTGGAAGAGTCGCTTCTCTGACTGACCAACTGGCCGTCAGTGAATTGACTGGTTTTATGGAGAGCCATTACGTCCTCTAGAATGCACAGTCCAATCTCTTCTCCAAGAAAGTTGTCTACAACACAGATGCCGTGCTTATTCATGCACGGCACTATATACTCCTTAGCTAGTTTTTGCGGAGGGGACTTGTTCTGTCCGTTGGGTTTTGTGTTGTTGTTCATAGCAACCCCAGTTCGCTTGTCAGTGGTATCCGAGCCCTCGGAACGTGTGATAAAATCTCTCGTTCTTTCCCCGCGCGAGGCGCTCCGAGGGTCCGCGCTCTCGATCCCCGCGCGGTTCTTCTGCCCCTCCGTTTCGTCTCGAGGCGTCTGCTGTGGGCCGGTCAGTGGGGGACTGTGAGATTTTTCGGCCTGCTTGCAAACGCGCTTGTGCTTTTTCCAGTCCTGTTTCTGATGCTCCTTGCTGCAGTAGAAGGAATTTCGGCACCTGCCGCACTTGAGCAAGTTCTCCATTTCCCCGCAGAGCTCGCAATACTGGCGGTCTCGGTCTAAGTCCAGGACACCTTGCTTTTCCATGGCTACAGGTCGGTCGCTGGCCCTTTAAGTCCACCGCTTTCCACGCGTCCTGCTGCTAAGTTTGGAAGTGATCCACCACCACCAACACCACAACAAGCCAAACGCAAAACCCAGTTCCTCCGCATCACGACCAAACGGTTTCATCACACGTGATCGGGCAAGCTCTCCGTGGGTTAATTAGATATCCGATTCGGGCAAGTCGGTCGTTGCATTTCGGGCAGTCTTTGGACATAAAAACGCTCATGTCTCACCACCACTTTGACAGAGCCGCATGGCGCCCTTCTCCTCCGAGCTCTGCACGTCCTCCGAACACACCCAGCCGCTGACGTCAGCGTGCCGAGGGCGGGGCCACTCGGAGCCGAGCTGTAAAAAGGTAGTTCAGTTCGTTGCCTACACTGCGTGGGCTCGCGAGCAGGCATCTCATGGAGCCCCGTGTTACTGTAAAATCGAGACATTTGGGCTACGTTCACGTCACCTGAGCTGAGGCTACTTCGCAGACCTGAATTTGCGCCATATGGCACCGGCTGTAATCTAAACTAATCCGCCCTCTTTTGAGAAAAACGCATTGCATATCAACTGCAACAACATATGAACTCACAAGCAAAATAAAACATAATGTCAACGCACTCACAAAAGTTGTGAATTCCATGATTGTCTATCAGAAAACAACCTACCGAGGACCCGTCTATCTAGACTTTTTAGACACCGTCCAGATTTAAAAATAAATATATATCATAATTTCTATCTATATCGGTAAATAATGAATGTGAGTGCCTGCTGAAAATTCCATCTTAAACTAGCCTAGCTGGTTTTAGCTGGTCGACCAGCTGTTCACCAGCTGACCAGCCTAGAGTCAGCTAGTCATCCAGTTTGGCCACCCACAGACCAGCTAGAAGTGTCAAAAGTGCAGCTTAAACCAATTTAGCTGAGCTGGTCCCAGCTGGAATTTTCATCAGAGCGATCGACTGACTGTGGCCCAATTTATCAATAATACCTCCTACATGGTCATTTAATTATAAATAGCCATTATTGAAATCTACATTGATTCCTTAACTCCAAGCAAAATGACTACAGCTGGAATTAAACCTGTGTCTGTACAGTAGGCCTAATCAATGTTTCTTATGTAGCATTATCCCCAAAGTAAAATATTTTATATATAAAAAAAAAAACAGATCCTCCCATAATATTTTTTTATGAAATATATAAGAATTATCATGGATACAATGTTGGTGGAATGCTCACATCAGGTGATTCACTTTAAAACTCCACCAGTAAGAAGGCTCTTGCCATACTTGCAGCCCGTCCTCTCCCCCCCCCCCCCAACTTTGGGAAAACATCAAATGGTCCCCCCAATATTATCATGTTGTATTGGGTGGCGCTGTTAGTTTCCCCCGCAAAAAAAAAAGTATTCTACGTCCTTGCTTGCTGCAAGCACACGTATAGCCTGCCATGTCATGAGCTCAGGGATATAGCACACGTGTAGCCTGCCATGTCATGAGCTCAGGGATATAGCACACGTGTAGCCTGCCATGTCATGAGCTCAGGGATATAGCACACGTGTAGCCTGCCATGTCATGAGCTCAGGGATATAGCACACGTGTAGCCTGCCATGTCATGAGCTCAGGGATATAGCACACGTGTAGCCTGCCATGTCATGAGCTCAGGGATATAGCACACGTGTAGCCTGCCATGTCATGAGCTCAGGGATATAGCACACGTGTAGCCTGCCATGTCATGAGCTCAGGGATATAGCACACGTGTAGCCTGCCATGTCATGAGCTCAGGGATATAGCACACGTGTAGCCTGCCATGTCATGAGCTCAGGGATATAGCACACGTGTAGCCTGCCATGTCATGAGCTCAGGGATATAGCACACGTGTAGCCTGCCATGTCATGAGCTCAGGGATATAGCACACGTGTAGCCTGCCATGTCATGAGCTCAGGGATATAGCACACGTGTAGCCTGCCATGTCATGAGCTCAGGGATATATGGTATCTATCGTGTTCCCCCCTCTGCCGTCCTGTGACTAGTTTCGTATAATTCGTTTTCTCTTCTGAACGACATCCAATTGGACTGTCTGATTGTGTGAAAGCAACACTCGATGTGGGGCACTAATTATTATTACACATCCCCTTGATAAGACTGAACTGACCCAGGATTAAGCTTTCCCACGGCATTCTTGGATCCTGTTTCCCTCCTTTAGAGGAAGTATTATGGGCTGTGCCATTTCAGCAGTTATCTAGTGGCTGTGGAAGTCATTTTATCATTTGCAGTTTGTGCCCACAGAGGACGTGCCAGAGACGTGAGCACTGGTAGTTCCCACCAGTTACTCTTTTTGTATTTATCATCTTTGTTAGACGGCCTTTTGTGGGCTGATAATAGAAGCCCGGAGCTGAAGGTCCTGGTCACTTTTAATAGACCTGCTTTTCCTTCAAGGATACTCTCAAATATTGTAAGCTAATTTTGAAGATAATTGTCACTGATAAGGATAGTGGCGGGACTGGCGGCGCTTTGATAAGTGGGTTTAGTCTGAAGTTCATACCGGTTCAGACAGACACCGGCACTTCAGCCTCGGTGAAAATGGCAACGATAGGGTTAAACAGCACCACCTAGTGGCATACTCTTTTACAGCACTCAAGAATTGACACTGCTATCCACAAATAGATAGATAGATAGATAGATCTTTATTGTCATTGTCACAGGTACAACGAAATTTAAAAAAAAAAGTCTTGACAGCAACAACATAAAAGAATAATAAGGCAAATAAAACACGTCATACACAACACCACATGCATTTTTTGTTGTCTCATTCATTCATTTTTTCTTTTTGAGGGGTGGGTTATGTTGGTGATTGGAAAAGCTTGTTTGAGTCTTGTTGTCCTTTTGCATAATGCTCTGTACCCTGCGCCTGCCTGCAACAACAGGAGGAAGAGAGAGGAGCGGGGGATGGGTGGTGTCCTTTTATGATGTTATTTTTTTTTTGACAGCGGGGAAATGTGTAGTTCTTCCAGTGTGGGGAGGGGGCAGCCGATGATCTTCTGGGCGGTGATGATGACCCTCTGGAGCGCTTGGAGAGAAACTATAACATGCTCAGCTTTACATCCACTTGCACTTTCACACAAAGCAATGCATTACAAAACCAAACCAACTTCAAATACCTGAGATTATCTTGGCATAAGTGTGTCAAGTGTGAGTTTCACCCACATTTGTGCTAACGTGTAAAAAATTTTTTTCAGCTACGTCAGAAGTAGGGAGTTGCAGACCTCAAATTAGGATGACTGGATTGTTTTTTTCCCCCTGCTAGTTGAGGAGTGTGTAGGAGTGGTTTATGTGTTGTATAGCGGTTTATGTGTTGTATAGCGGTTTATGTGTTGTATAGCGGTTTATGTGTTGTATAGCGGTTTATGTGTTGTATAGCGGTTTATGTGTTGTATAGCGGTTTATGTGTTGTATAGCGGTTTATGTGTTGTATAGCGGTTTATGTGTTGTATAGCGGTTTATGTGTTGTATAGCGGTTTATGTGTTGTATAGCGGTTTATGTGTTGTATAGCGGTTTATGTGTTGTATAGCGGTTTATGTGTTGTATAGCGGTTTATGTGTTGTATAGCGGTTTATGTGTTGTATAGCGGTTTATGTGTTGTATAGCGGTTTATGTGTTGTATAGCGGTTTATGTGTTGTATAGCGGTTTATGTGTTGTATAGCGGTTTATGTGTTGTATAGCGGTTTATGTGTTGTATAGCGGTTTATGTGTTGTATAGCGGTTTATGTGTTGTATAGCGGTTTATGTGTTGTATAGCGGTTTATGTGTTGTATAGCGGTTTATGTGTTGTATAGCGGTTTATGTGTTGTATAGCAAGATGATTTGTGTAACGCCAAGTTGTTTTCTTTGTTCATTCTAGCAGACTTCCACTAGGGGGCGCTGATGATACACGTTTTCTTTACGTCTGTATTGAGTTTAGTCTTAAATGAATGCTGGGTGGGAATATGTGGAGTGTTTTTTGTGTGACTTCTTTTGTAAAGGGATTTGTGAGTTTTGTTCGGGATCTCTTTGCTGGGGAATGATTTGTATTGCATTAAGTGTATTATATTTGATTATGTTGACTGTTAATAAAGACATTTCAAAATGAAAAAGAAATCCTGTTAGTTGAGCTCTGTAAAGATATTTAAAATTCATAATGCTGAACTGTGCAGAGACGTGTTTATGGCTTTGTGTACAGTAGTATAGCTTTAACTTGTTGCCTTGTGAATTGTTGAAGAAATTTGTACAAGCCTGCCATCTTATGGCAAAAATGAGGGTGGCATTGTTTATTTTTGAAAAGTTATTTTTATACTGCCATGGTCACTTTTTTCTTTTTGTTTTAACCACTTGTTCTTTTAACTTCTTAAATTCCAGACAGATTCTCTGCAGTTCTTGCCTAGTTTGTAGTTCATCTAAAGAACAGACCATTCTTAGAGTGAGCTAAGGTCATATGACAGAAGACACTTAGAACAGTTTATCTTGCTAAATAAATTGAAAACCCTCAAACTGTGTGTGTGTGTGTGTGTGTGTGTGTGTGTGTGTGTGTGTGTCAGTGTCACAAACTAATGGGGATTGGATTCCAGCTGTCCGGTGCTTTATAGGAAAATCGTGTTTGAATTTCTGTCCCACAAGTAAAGTCCAACAGGACTAATAATACAAAGGTGTCAAAAATGGCCATTTTGCTAAGGAATACCATTAACTATTAAATAATCTATTTTGAAAGGGTGATCTAACACTGCAGATCAGTAAAAACATGGGTTTGACTGGGTGTGCCTCCCTCTATCACAATAAAGACACAGGAAGACTGAATTTAAAAAAAGTATCTGGACAAAATGAAGTACAGTATAATTCATTCTTGTAAAGGCTACTGATTGCAATTGAACCCACCTTAACACATTCAATGGGTTAATTGCTTTGACAGACAGATGACAGGGCACTGTTATTGTAGCCAATATGGTCTTATGATTATGGTAATTTGTTACGGCCATTATTATGGCCAGTTTATTGTTCAGGTAAAATTTATAATCTAAAGTGTGCATCAGCTACACTGCAATACAGTAGTGACTGCTGCTGCCGTCCGCGTGCTCCGCGAAACGCACACGCGCACCCAGTTAAAGAGCACTAATGCTTTGTTGTTTCGAACAGGATACAGACTGACCATCTATTTCGGGAACTGTATACCCTGACATGCGCAATTTCCCCTTGTGTCTGAATCCGGCATTCTCCCATCGCAAGCATTCCCTCCGTCCTTCTCTCCCTTTGAGATCGTATAGACCGGTTGAAATGAAAGGTAACGAGTAGGGAAAACTACTTGGAATAATTCAAAGACACCGTCGGAGGAGTGTGGGAATTCACCGGCCATACGCAGACACGCAGATAAGATTTAGCCAGAACAGTTACTATGACATCACAGTATAGGGTAATATTGTTTACCCACAGTTTAAAATGAGTAAATATAGACTATACGCAATATGTAAGCGATGATTTGCCCATTATAATCATACGCTATTACATTAATATTAATAAAACATGGGTTGTTATACTAGTATTGTGTTTGATCTACACAGTCGCCTGTTGACACGTCTCCGGACGGTTTGCTCCGCCCCGTTATCCAGCTGTGGATTCAAGCACTATTAAAACTAATAGATACTGTCAGCAGTCAGAAACAATCCCCTTTTTAATAAACTTCAGTAGGCTATCTTTCAAACGGAACATTGTCATGCGCAATAGGGTACAGATATGAACACTGCTCGCGCGTTAAAGGCGTCTGCGTTCTGCAGTGCAGGGCGGCCGCGAGGAGGAGAGGAGTCAGATTCCAGAGAATGTAGGAGGAACTCTGGACACGTAACGGAACGAGCTGCAGAGCGCCTGTTCCCATGCATTCGTCTGAGATACAGCCAACGCGTCAGAATATTTAACATAAGTATTCAGTGTATTCGACGGGCGTCTCTTGTTCACGCAGGTTTTCTATGCAGCCTAGATTTTTTTATTTTTCGTTTTCTTGGGGAAATTTTTTTTGTATGAAAGTAGCTATCCGGCAAGTGTTAGGCTATTATATACGGTTGTTGTCTTTGGGGGGAGGTTTCAGGACCGAATCAGCTGAACATAAGGGAAACAGAAGCAGATGGTTGAAGAAAATTGATCGATTATTAGAACTAGACGGACTTACGATTCGTGTTATCGAACGAACAGCCACTTGGGGATGTGAACGCTGCCTAATTTATTCGCAGAAGAACGACTTCATCTCGATAGCCCAAAGCTTGGCTGTATTTGCATGTGTGGCGTGAGATTGTTCAGGACTTCGGAGGATGTTGGGTTTCATCACACACTCGCTGTTTGGGAGCCACAGCTAAAGGCCTTTAGTTAAACCTCAGGATGTTTGCTGGACTGGTGCGGTTGGAATCCCAGGCCCGCTCGCGCTCCACGTCGAACCCCGGCAGTACCCGTCTCCCGCTGGACAGGGCGATGGGAAAAGGTAATGTTGCGCTTTCTATAGCGCTCAGTGCGTCAAAAAGTTATTCAAATCAAGCCTGCTTAGTAACTTATGATACACCATTTGAACATATAACGTTAGTTACTCGGTAAATGTTTTATACATAGGTACTTTTTTTTAACAACTCGGCGTGTAGCCTAATTTATTGCCAATAACTATCAAAACAGCGTAGGCTATAGATCCAGTGTGTAAGTGAACACAGTCAAAATTGGGGTTAAACGAGCACGGTAGCAATTTAGTCATGATAAAACTCGTTGGTTGCGTGGTGTAGATCGTTCAGAAGCATCCACGTTTGCAAGGTTTTAACCCGGCCATCAGTTTGTGTGTGACGGTCAGCGTGTTACCTTTGTGGGTCAGGGACCCACTCGTGATACATCATTTTTTTTAGGTCCATGCCGTTGAGGAAGAGGAAGAGGTGTTTTAGCGCAAAGGCCCGTTTAGAGCGTCATTACAGGTGCTGCCGTTGTGTTTTCGTGATCACGAGGTTTGAATAATAATAATAATAAAGAACCGCCGCATAATTATTATTATGAAGTGTAAATTATTAATAATAATAATAATAATAATACTATCATTGGGATAGGTTTACGTGAAACACAAAGTAACTAAATAGCTTGTTTTCCCCATTTAAAAAAAATGTTGTTCAATGACAGCAGTAACATTATGTTACACTGATATTAGCCTTTTTTTTGTTGCTAAAGGTAATTCTTAATTACAAATAAGTATTATCCCGTGTTTTTAATGCAGAGAAAGAAAGAGCAGCACGTGAGTAAGGCATGACTTAATTGAAAAACAGAAGATCAGAGCGGAGAACGGGTCCCGGCCTGTACCCTGTAACCTTACTGGTCAGAGATTAATGTGATGCAGCAGCGTGGTGGCGTCCTGGTGGCCCATTATTTCCGGGTCAGTGGCGGCATTCTACGCGTCCTCTTCAAAGGACCCGTTTCACTCATTTAATAGACCTGTGGTTAATGCGGCCTGGTCTGGGCAATGTAGTTATTTTTAAACCGTATTCTTAATCCACGCAGTAATAGTTTACAATCTTGGAACGTTTTTTTTAAGCTACATTTGAGAGGTTATTTCTGCTGTTTACACTTTGAAAAAAAGGCATTCCTCACAACGTTTAGCATTTCTTCTGAAATAATGCAATAAACATAAGCATTTAAATTAAGCTTTTATTTTTAGCATGCTGAATGAACCGCTCCCTCGGATTGACACTAAAGTGAAAGTTAAACGGACTCAGGGTATGAAACGGAAGGCTTTGCAGGGGGCATTTTCTCCTGAGAATCCAGGGCAGGTCTGACCTCTTTCCTCCTTTAGCCATGGATACTTTTAATGTGCTCTCCCTTTCGTTATTCTTATCAATAATGTATCTGCTTTCCTGCGTATTATTACTGGAGTCAGTGTGGAATAAACAAACATTTTAAATGCACAATAGAGACTCCAGAGGAGCTGTTTTAGCGCAAAGGCCCGGCTACCGCTGCAGCAGAGGAAGAGCTGTTTTAGCGCAAAGGCCCGGCTACCACTGTTAGCTGAGGAAGAGCTGTTTTAGCGCAAAGGCCCGGCTACCGCTGTTAGCTGAGGAAGAGCTGTTTTAGCGCAAAGGCCCGGCTACCGCTGTTAGCTGAGGAAGAGCTGTTTTAGCGCAAAGGCCCGGCTACCACTGTTAGCTGAGGAAGAGCTGTTTTAGCGCAAAGGCCCGGCTACCGCTGTTAGCTGAGAAAGAGCTGTTTTAGCGCAAAGGCCCGGCTACCACTGTTAGCTGAGAAAGAGCTGTTTTAGCGCAAAGGCCCGGCTACCGCTGTTAGCTGAGGAAGAGCTGTTTTAGCGCAAAGGCCCGGCTACCGCTGTTAGCTGAGGAAGAGCTGTTTTAGCGCAAAGGCCCGGCTACCGCTGTAGCTGAAGAAGAGCTGTTTTAGCGCAAAGGCCCGGCTACCGCTGTAGCTGAAGAAGGGCTGTTTTAGCGCAAAGGCCCGGCTACCTCTGTAGCAGAGGAAGAGCTGTTTTAGCGCAAAGGCCCGGCTACCGCTGGAGCTGAGGAAGAGCTGTTTTAGCACAAAGGCCCGGCTACCGCTGTAGCTGAGGAAGAGCTGTTTTAGCGCAAAGGCCCGGCTACCGCTGCAGCTGAGGAAGAGCTGTTTTAGCGCAAAGGCCCGGCTACCACTGTTAGCTGAGGAAGAGCTGTTTTAGCGCAAAGGCCCGGCTACCGCTGTTAGCTGAGGAAGAGCTGTTTTAGCGCAAAGGCCCGGCTACCACTGTTAGCTGAGGAAGAGCTGTTTTAGCGCAAAGGCCCGGCTACCGCTGCAGCTGAGGAAGAGCTGTTTTAGCGCAAAGGCCCGGCTACCGCTGCAGCTGTGGAAGAGCTGTTTTAGCACAAAGGCCCGGCTACTGCTGTTAGCTGAGGAAGAGCTGTTTTAGCGCAAAGGCCCGGCTACCGCTGTTAGCTGAGGAAGAGCTGTTTTAGCGCAAAGGCCCGGCTACCGCTGTTAGCTGAGGAAGAGCTGTTTTAGCGCAAAGGCCCGGCTACCGCTGTTAGCTGAGAAAGAGCTGTTTTAGCGCAAAGGCCCGGCTACCGCTGTAGCTGAGGAAGAGCTGTTTTAGCGCAAAGGCCCGGCTACCTCTGTAGCTGAGGAAGAGCTGTTTTAGCACAAAGGCCCGGCTACTGCTGTTAGCTGAGGAAGAGCTGTTTTAGCGCAAAGGCCCGGCTACCGCTGTAGCTGAGGAAGAGCTGTTTTAGGGCAAAGGCCCGGCTACCGCTGTTAGCTGAGGAAGAGCTGTTTTAGCGCAAAGGCCCGGCTACTGCTGTTAGCTGAGGAAGAGCTGTTTTAGCGCAAAGGCCCGGCTACCGCTGTAGCTGAGGAAGAGCTGTTTTAGCGCAAAGGCCCGGCTACCGCTGTTAGCTGAGGAAGAGCTGTTTTAGCGCAAAGGCCCGGCTACCGCTGTTAGCTGAGGAAGAGCTGTTTTAGCGCAAAGGCCCGGCTACCACTGGAGCAGAGGAAGAGCTGTTTTAGCGCAAAGGCCCGGCTACCGCTGTTAGCTGAGGAAGAGCTGTTTTAGCGCAAAGGCCCGGCTACCACTGTAGCTGAAGAAGAGCTGTTTTAGCGCAAAGGCCCGGCTACCGCTGTAGCTGAAGAAGAGCTGTTTTAGCGCAAAGGCCCGGCTACCGCTGTTAGCTGAGAAAGAGCTGTTTTAGCGCAAAGGCCCGGCTACCGCTGTAGCCGAAGAAGAGCTGTTTTAGCGCAAAGGCCCGGCTACCACTGTTAGCCGAGGAAGAGCTGTTTTAGCGCAAAGGCTCGGCTACCACTGTTAGCTGAGGAAGAGCTGTTTTAGCGCAAAGGCCCGGCTACCGCTGTAGCTGAAGAAGAGCTGTTTTAGCGCAAAGGCCCGGCTACCACTGGAGCAGAGGAAGAGCTGTTTTAGCGCAAAGGCCCGGCTACCGCTGTAGCTGAGGAAGAGCTGTTTTAGCGCAAAGCCCCGGCTACCTCTGGAGCAGAGGAAGAGCTGTTTTAGCGCAAAGGCCCGGCTACCGCTGTAGCTGAGGAAGAGCTGTTTTAGCGCAAAGGCCCGGCTACCGCTGTAGCGGAGGAAGAGCTGTTTTAGCGCAAAGGCCCGGCTACCACTGTTAGCTGAGGAAGAGCTGTTTTAGCGCAAAGGCTCGGCTACCGCTGGAGCAGAGGAAGAGCTGTTTTAGCGCAAAGGCCCGGCTACCGCTGTTAGCTGAGGAAGAGCTGTTTTAGCGCAAAGGCCCGGCTACCGCTGTAGCGGAGGAAGAGCTGTTTTAGCGCAAAGGCCCGGCTACCGCTGTAGCGGAGGAAGAGCTGTTTTAGCGCAAAGGCCCGGCTACCGCTGTTAGCTGAAGAAGAGCTCAGCAGCTGCACAGCTCGCCCCCTGGCCACTGCCCCTGTCTCACATCTGGGCCTGTTCAATCAGCTGAGGCTCTCTTTATTTATACACACAGAGACTCACACAACATGCTGTAAATACACTTATGCTTTGGGATAAAGGCCTAGCGCTGACAATGATATGCACTGTTCCTTGCTTGTCGCTGAAAGCTGGGTTGTTTAACCTCTTGGCGCAAATGGCATATTTGGTCAATCTTGGGGGTACTCTGTTTAAGGCTTTATAACTCCAGGTGTGAGCATCACATAAACTTGGTAAATGGCTTAAATGAAACAAAACCGGTGTACCATTTTTTGTACAAACTTAGATTTGTTTATTTTCATAATTTAAGTCAAAATAAAGTGCCGGAAATGCAAGCAAAACTTTGCTAAAAATGCAACAAATTCTATATTTCTTCAAAATACTGAGAGCTACAAAAGTGAAACAGGTAAAACTACACATTTCCTGGATCATAAACTCCTTGTCCACAAGCATTCAATAATCGCAGGGTGATATACAGAACTACTAAAGATCTATGACACAAAATGTAAGCAGTGTAGCCTGATGTACCCAGGTTCTCCAAACCTATCCAAATTGGCTAAAATGTGAATAGCTGTAAATCTTAAACTAATCATACATTTCAGTGCAAATCAACCGTTTTGACTCATTTAACTCACCTTTTTATCATTTTCATGTGGAAATTATTTTGGATCAGTACAGGGGGGTGGATATCTAGGTGTCCAATAACCTACCCAAAACCTCTCCGAGAAATTATTAAAAAGCCTTTTGTCCTTTATAAAGCATATACATTTTCCCTTACGATCACTTAATGGATGAAAACATTGATATTGCACAGTTTCAGTTCAGTGTTTGATGCCTAGTGTGCCATTTTTTCACCATTATCCTTCATATACTGCTTCATCCTGTGCGGTGCCTTCGTGGCCAACATGCACTCATCAATGGCACGTTCTTCAGTATGCTGTAAGGATCTGGTCCTGCAGTGGCTTCACTCTGAACAGTAGAGGGCACTGCTGGAGTGGCAGAGGTGGAGGGTCAAGCATGTTATAGGAACAAATTACATAATGCAGAAGCATTATAACACTGTGGTACACACAGCTAAATATGAAATCATTCACTCTTGTACTTCAGTAAACACTTTCTTCTGTATGCTACATTATGTTATCTTTTGTTGCGTGCTCTAGGATGGCATTACTCTGTAGTGTGTTTCACAACTGTTGCTTTTTTATTTTTTTTATTTTACATTCATCTTGCACACATCTGGACACAGTAAATTTGAATACATATTTTCCATTCCCTACGTGAAAAGCATACCCCATAGAGTACATTATGCACAAAAAAATTACAATACAATAAAATAATATCGGGAACACTGGCAATGTTCTAGCTTCACGGCAAATCGAGCCATCAAATATAACGCACGACTGAGCAACCAAACAGAACAGCGCTAAAATACTCAATTTCATTGTGAGTGGTATGAATTCAAACAAAGTAGGCCACCACGAGCCACTACGCTAACAGATATTATCAATACAAATATGTTCAGCATTATTAGCAGGCTAACAGTGCTCTATTACGACCGATGCAAATAAAAAAAATAACGAATATATATCTAGGTAATGACGCAGTGGAAAAACGAATGTATATAATCAAAATATTACAAGCTGTAATACTTACATGTCGAGGAGGATATCTTCCCCATATCGATAGGCATCCTCTTCTACAGTCTACGCTACAGGGATTTGATGAATCTCCGTCGCTGTCCTCTTCTGACCCACTTCCAAAAGCGAATTGCTCAAATGCGTGACGTTCAGCCATACTGGAAAACCCGTACGAAAGCGCAGTCAAACAATGATTACGCAGGGAACCAATGTTTACGCGCACTTATATCGCGTAGTGCGTCATGCGTCACGACATGCGTAAAATTGTAGTGATAGAACAAGTATTGCAGTTACGCTCGCCCTTAAATAGTTAACCCAAGCTTTCAATTACACATGTAAATTACTTTTGGGAAGCTTGTCGTGCCTTCTATTGGATAAAACCATTGTCGATCAAACCAGAATAAAATTGAACGCGTCACTGCAGTGCAATCAGAAAGGGGGGGGTTACGCAGTTTGTATAATAGTGTTACAATGCGCTGTGTATTTTTCAAACGGATTGTCCAAGACAATAAATGACCACGGAATCTTGAAAGGGACATATCTACGCTTAAATCCACGGTAGTATTGCACATGAATTCCATATTTAATAGCAGATATTGATAGTAGAATGGCATTGTATGATTTCACTTGTTTATGTCGGTATTGATAGCAGCGATTTGCACCGCTGTATTTGCATACGCTCGTGCTATTGGTGGGTTTATCTGGTTGCTGGACGGAATTCTGATATTATATGATGAATACATATATTTATGAACTCCCAACATAGACGCTATTGCCCACTATGTCACGCATGGGTAGGTATAGGCTGGGTGGGGAGTGCTTGTTAAATGGACTTGCTACGGAAAGATAGTGACACTTAGAAACTACGCATTGGCCAGAAATCGTCGCGAATCGTCTACCAATAAAGTTAAAATACCGCGTTTGGGTTTTCCACTAATAGTTTGGCTGCAGGAGCAACACGTGTCTCAGTTGCAGGCGCGACTATCTAGACTATCAGAACAAAGGGGTTAAAACGTGGTACATTTGAGATGTTTTCAAGAGATGTGCCTGAATAATGATAAAACAAAATCTACTCATTGGAGGTTGGCTCTTAGAAATACATTGTTTTTGCTGTTGATTTAGTATTGTTTTTTTTAATCAAGTATAGTATATGAAAATAGCATGGTAGCTGTGTGTGCAGAAGCTGTGTGTGTGCATATGTGGAAGCTGTGTTTGTCTGTGCATGTGTGTGTATGTGTGCATGTGTGGAAGCTGTGTGCATGTGAGTGTGGTAGCTGTGTGTGTGCGTACGTGTGTGGTAGCTGTGTGTGTGTGTCTCTGCGTGTGCATGTGTGTGTATGTGGAAGCTGTGTGCATGCGTGTGTGGTAGCTGTGCGTGTGTGTGTGTGTGTGGTAGCTGTGTGTGTGCGTACGTGTGTGGTAGCTGTGTGTGTGTGTCTCTGCGTGTGCATGTGATTGTATGTGGAAGCTGTGTGCATGCGTGTGTGGTAGCTGTGTGTGTGTGTGGTAGCTGTGTGTGTCTATGCGTGCGTGTTTGTGTGGTAGCTGTGTGTGTGTATGTATGCGTGCATTTGTGGTAGCTGTGCGTGCATGTATGTGATTGTGTGCGTGTGTGTGTGTGTGCTTGCGTGTTTGTGTGTGTGTATGTGTGTTTATTGCCCCATTTGCGGCTGTTTTATTTCCCTTGTGGTGTGACAGGAAGTATGTGGCAGTCGATGTGGGCCCACAGAAAATAAAACATGAAGGGTAACAGTGACTGAAGCCTGTGCTTCTCTCTGGATTTGACGTGTGCCACCGAATGTCTCTCTTAGGGCTACAGAGGTAGATAAATTGAGATAAATGGCAGTGTGACAGGGACACTAAGTATAATCTTTAAGATGTAGTGTGTTCTCATCTTAAGCCTGTGTGCACATCTGAACTCTGAGCCACCTCATCTAGCGCTGATCTGCATGGCTCGTTTACCGCCAGAGATCCAGGATGAACTTCTCGCAATAATAATGAGCGTAAATGACAGGTGTGACGTGTCACACGTCCTCTAACAGGCCGAATGACCCACATGCAGAGAGACAAGTGAAGGCGTGCAGCTGATTCACTCCACTTCCTGTTATGTGGAAGGGAAAAAGAGGAAGAGATGCTTTCACTTCCTGCGCTTGGCTTAAAGCCGTTCGCCGGTGCTCGGCCTGACTGTCAGATGTGCTGCACGTGTACTCTGTAGCTTTTCCCTCTCAAACAAAAAAACCTGGCTTCTGAGGTTCTCTGGGTTCTCGAGCCGACGTCCCCAGGGGGGCCGTACACCAGCAGGGGACCCCAGGGGCCCAGAGGGTAAATACAGAACCTTTAACAAGCAACAACTCCAACTGTGAGCAGCTGTTTTCCGTGGAGGTATCACAGTCTCTCTGAAGGTGGAGTAAGTACTGCTGTCAGTTTGGGCTTTAAGAAATGAAGGATTCATGTTTTCTTTTTGCGTTGTTGAATTAAAACGGGCGTGTGACTGATGGGGTTTAACCTTTCTATTATGGTTGGGGTCAGGTTGACCTCATTCAGTGTTTGACTTTTTTTTTTAAAACAGTTAACCTTATTCTTTAATCTTGTATGATCTTTTCTTAATTTGGTGGGATTGCATAGTATACATGCAATAACTATAATGCTGTTTCCAAAAGCCTTGTACAAACTTTGTATACCGAGGTGCTGTGTGGGGTCACCTTTTGACCACATGCTCTGTAGCTGTATAAAACAAACCTTTTTTATTTTTATCTTTGATTTATTTGTGGGTGATTCTGGGTACTTTCCCATACAGGTTTTAAACTTCACCAACTTTCACTTGCCTCTGGCTCTAAAATGAGAAGTTAATCACAGTTTTTCTATTACGATAGTTTTGTGTCGGTTTAAACTGTTGTTTAAACCGACGTTTTTAAAAGATGTTTTAAAATGTGAACATAATAGGAGGGTTAACTGCTGGTTGGTGTTCTGTTTGGGTTTTGTGGTCGGGTTTTGTGGTCGGGTCTTGTGGTTGGGTGTTCTGGTTGGGTTTTGTGGTCGGGTTTAGTGCTCGGGTTTTGTGGTCGGGTGTTCTGGTTGGGTTTTGTGGTCGGGTTTAGTGTTTGGGTTTTGTGGTCGGGTGTTCGTGGTCGGGTTTTGTGGTCAGGTTTTGTGGTCAGGTTTTGTGGTTGTTGCTTTTTTGTGTTGGTGATGATGCACACTAATCTGCAGTGCTTTCTGGGATTTTTTCCACTTTCCCCCTGGGGGAAAGGATTCAAACAGTGGGCGTAAACGCAGAGTCAGTGACGTGGTCCGTTTCATGGACATCACAATGGCCTCCTGCCCATTTCCTTCCTCCTGACAGGGAAAATGTCGCTGGCGTAACCCGAGCACGGCGTGGAAGCCTTTCCTTTTCTTCTGGAACAAAGCGCCCTACGAGTCGCACCACAGATGGAGTGTGTAGCTACCTGACCATGTTGCTACCTGACCGTGGCCATGTGTGTGTAGCTTCCTGACCCTGGCCATGTGTGTGTAGCTACCTGACCCTGGCCATGTGTGTGTAGCTACCTGACCCTGGCCATGTGTGTGTAGCTTCCTGACCCTGGCCATGTGTGTGTAGCTACCTGACCCTGGCCATGTGTGTGTAGCTACCTGACCCTGGCCATGTGTGTGTACCTGACCGTGGCCATGTGTGTGTAGCTACCTGACCCTGGCCATGTGTGTGTAGCTACCTGACCCTGGCCATGTGTGTGTACCTGACCCTGGCCATGTGTGTGTAGCTACCTGACCCTGGCCATGTGTGTGTAGCTACCTGACCCTGGCCATGTGTGTGTAGCTACCTGACCCTGGCCATGTGTGTGTACCTGACCCTGGCCATGTGTGTGTAGCTACCTGACCCTGGCCATGTGTGTGTAGCTACCTGACCCTGGCCATGTGTGTGTACCTGACCCTGGCCATGTGTGTGTAGCTACCTGACCCTGGCCATGTGTGTGTAGCTACCTGACCCTGGCCATGTGTGTGTAGCTACCTGACCCTGGCCATGTGTGTGTAGCTACCTGACCCTGGCCATGTGTGTGTACCTGACCCTGGCCATGTGTGTGTAGCTACCTGACCGTGGCCATGTGTGTGTAGCTACCTGACCCTGGCCATGGCTTTCTCTCATGTCTCAGACCAGTAGAGAGTAATAGGGATTATAGCGTGACAGGTAACAGTGTGGGTTAGTATACACTAATAGGGTCCAGTGTGGGTTAGTGTACACTAATAGGGGCCAGTGTGGGTTAGTGTACACTAATAGGGGCCAGTGTGGGTTAGTGTACACTAATAGGGGCCAGTGTGGGTTAGTGTACACTAATAGGGTCCAGTGTGGGTTAGTGTACACTAATAGGGTCCAGTGTGGGTTAGTGTACACTAATAGGGGCCAGTATGGGTTAGTGTACACTAATAGGGTCCAGTGTGGGTTAGTGTACACTAATAGGGTCCAGTGTGGGTTAGTGTACACTAATAGGGGCCAGTGTGGGTTAGTGTACACTCATAGGGTCCAGTGTGGGTTAGTGTACACTCATAGGGTCCAGTGTGGGTTAGTGTACACTAATAGGGTCAAGTGTGGGTTAGTGTACACTAATAGGGGCCAGTGTGGGGTAGTGTACACTAATAGGGGCCAGTTTGGGGTAGTGTACACTAATGGGGTCGAGTGTGGGTTAGTGTACACTAATAGGGGCCAGTGTGGGTTAGTGTACACTAATAGGGGCCAGTGTGGGGTAGTGTACACTAATGGGGTCGAGTGTGGGTTAGTGTACACTAATAGGGGCCAGTGTGGGTTAGTGTACACTAATAGGGGCCAGTGTGGGTTAGTGTACACTAATAGGGTCCAGTGTGGGTTAGTGTACACTAATAGCCTTTAGAGTGCTGCTGCCAGTACAGCAGAACTGGGTGTGTCTAATGCAGTGGGGGAGGATGTGGGGGCTCTCTTATGTCCAGTGTGGGTTAGTGTACACTAATAGGGTCCAGTGTGGGTTAGTGTACACTAATAGGGTCCAGTGTGGGTTAGTGTACACTAATAGGGTCCAGTGTGGGTTAGTGTACACTAATAGGGTCCAGTGTTGGTTAGTGTACACTAATAGCCTTTAGATTGCTGCTGCCAGTACAGCAGAACTGGGTGTGTCTAATGCAGTGGGGGAGGATGTGGGGGCTCTCTTATGTCCAGTGTGGGTTAGTGTACACTAATAGGGTCCAGTGTGGGTTAGTGTACACTAATAGGGTCCAGTGTGGGTTAGTGTACACTAATAGGGGCCAGTGTGGGTTAGTGTACACTAATAGGGGCCAGTGTGGGTTAGTGTACACTAATAGGGGCCAGTGTGGGTTAGTGTACACTAATAGGGTCCAGTGTGGGTTAGTGTACACTAATAGGGTCCAGTGTGGGTTAGTGTACACTAATAGGGTCCAGTGTGGGTTAGTGTACACTAATAGGGGCCAGTGTGGGTTAATGTACACTAATAGGGTCCAGTGTGGGTTAGTGTACACTAATAGGGGCCAGTGTGGGTTAATGTACACTAATAGGGGCCAGTGTGGGTTAATGTACACTAATAGGGTCCAGTGTGGGTTAGTGTACACTAATAGGGTCCAGTGTGGGTTAGTGTACACTAATAGGGTCCAGTGTGGGTTAGTGTACACTAATAGGGTCCAGTGTGGGTTAGTGTACACTAATAGGGTCCAGTGTGGGTTAGTGTACACTAATAGGGGCCAGTGTGGGTTAATGTACACTAATAGGGTCCAGTGTGGGTTAGTGTACACTAATAGGGTCCAGTGTGGGTTAGTGTACACTAATAGGGTCCAGTGTGGGTTAGTGTACACTAATAGGGGCCAGTGTGGGTTAATGTACACTAATAGGGTCCAGTGTGGGTTAGTGTACACTAATAGGGGCCAGTGTGGGTTAATGTACACTAATAGGGGCCAGTGTGGGTTAATGTACACTAATAGGGTCCAGTGTGGGTTAGTGTACACTAATAGGGTCCAGTGTGGGTTAGTGTACACTAATAGGGTCCAGTGTGGGTTAGTGTACACTAATAGGGTCCAGTGTGGGTTAGTGTACACTAATAGGGTCCAGTGTGGGTTAGTGTACACTAATAGGGTCCAGTGTGGGTTAGTGTACACTAATAGGGTCCAGTGTGGGTTAGTGTACACTAATAGGGGCCAGTGTGGGTTAGTGTACACTAATAGGGTCCAGTGTGGGTTAGTGTACACTAATAGGGGCCAGTGTGGGTTAATGTACACTAATAGGGGCCAGTGTGGGTTAATGTACACTAATAGGGTCCAGTGTGGGTTAGTGTACACTAATAGGGTCCAGTGTGGGTTAGTGTACACTAATAGGGTCCAGTGTGGGTTAGTGTACACTAATAGGGTCCAGTGTGGGTTAGTGTACACTAATAGGGTCCAGTGTGGGTTAGTGTACACTAATAGGGTCCAGTGTGGGTTAGTGTACACTAATAGGGGCCAGTGTGGGTTAATGTACACTAATATGGTCCAGTGTGGGTTAGTGTACACTAATAGGGGCCAGTGTGGGTTAGTGTACACTAATAGGGTCCAGTGTGGGTTAGTGTACACTAATAGGGTCCAGTGTGGGTTAGTGTACACTAATAGGGTCCAGTGTGGGTTAGTGTACACTAATAGGGTCCAGTGTGGGTTAGTGTACACTAATAGGGTCCAGTGTGGGTTAGTGTACACTAATAGCCTTTAGAGTGCTGCTGCCAGTACAGCAGAACTGGGTGTGTCTAATGAAGTGGGGGAGGATGTGGGGGCTCTCTTATGTCCAGTGTGGGTTAGTGTACACTAATAGGGTCCAGTGTGGGTTAGTGTACACTAATAGGGTCCAGTGTGGGTTAGTGTACACTAATAGGGTCCAGTGTGGGTTAGTGTACACTAATAGCCTTTAGAGTGCTGCTGCCAGTACAGCAGAACTGGGTGTGTCTAATGAAGTGGGGGAGGATGTGGGGGCTCTCTTATGTCCAGTGTTGTGAAAGACAGCAGTGTTTCCCTCTGAAAGTGCTGGGGGCAGGAGAAAGGGCTTTACTCAAGCACACAGAGAGAGGCTGTTTTGGGGACAATCTGCACCAAAGAAACTGGATCTGTCCACTCAAGTCAGGCAGTTCATTGTGAAAAATGGGCTGTCAGATTGTGTTTTAAAGATTTCAAAATCATCAGTTAAAATGTTTGTTTCTAAATGCACTGTGTAGGTGTGTGTGTGAGTGTCAGGGTGTGTGTGTATACGTGAGAGTGCGTGTGTGTGTGTGTGTGTGTGTGTTTGTGTGTACGTGAGAATATGTGGTGTGAGTGTCAGAGAGTGTGTGTGTGTGTGTGTGTGTTTGGGTGTACGTGAGAGCACGTGTGTGTCATAGGGAGAGAGTGTGTGTGTGTGTGTGTAATTGAGAAAGTGTGTGTGTGTGTGTATGTACGTACATGTAATTGAGAGTGCGTGTGTGTGTGTATGTACGTGTGTGTAATTGAGAGTACGTGTGTGTGTGTATGTACGTGTGTGTCAGAGGGAGAGAGTGTGTGTGTAATTGAGAGAGTGTGTGTATGTACGTGTGTGTAATTGAGAGTGTGTGTGTGTGTGAGAGAGTAAGTGTGTGAGAGAGAGAGTGTGTGTGTGTGTGTATGTACGTGTGTGTAATTGAGAGTGTGTGTGTGTGTGTGTACGTACGTGTGTTTAATTGAGTGTGTGTGTGTTTGTGTGTGTGTGTGTGTGTGAGAGAGCTGTAAGCTGTTATAGATACACACTCACAGTGAGTTCTCTGTCCTTTAGCAGGTGGCCCAGGTGCGGCTCCAGGTGGGGTCCCAGGTGCGGCTCCAGGTGTGGTCCCAGGTGTGGTCTCCACTGGGGGCAGCTCTCACAGGAGGCTGGGCAGGAGGCCGGGGTATTTGAGGGTGCAGGACGAGGACAGGAGGTCCCCTGCTTACCCCACGATCTGCACTATCAGCCCCCGTCATAGCGCCCCTCTAGAGATAGGCCTCGCCTCGGACCCTCCCCCCTCCTCTTGTGTGTCTCAGGGGGGCCAGCGGCTACCTTCACAGAGCGGGGAGAGGACCCCTTCCATCTTTAACCCCGCCCCGTCGGACAGGCCCCTCCCCCACAGCAGCCTCAGGAGTGGGGGGCCTGATTCGCCCTGCGTGACGGACTCCCTGCCCCTCCCTGCGGAGGACCGGTTCACCTCCAGCTTCAGCTTCATACGGCTGTCTCTGACCTCTGACCCCAGAACGGACTGCACCCCCCCACCCTCGCCGAGCGCATCGGGGTCTCCCCCACACCCCCCCCTCTCGCCTGGGCCTGTAGCCGCCCGGACAGACCAATCAGTTACCGCCATCACGGATAAATCCCCGGACCCAGCGGGAGAGCGGTGGATCAGTAGGGAGAGCAGCGGGGGCCACACAGCGGTGACCCCCGAATTGAAGGACCTCCTCCCAGATTTGGACTCCTGCTCCCTCTCGCTGGACTCCTCCGACTCGGCCTCTGCCTCCTCCATCACCTCCGGGTACGAGAGCGCCACGCCCTGCGGGGGAAGGGCCACGCCCTGCGGGGATAGGGCCACGCCCTGCGGGGATAGCTGGGGCATCCTGCTGAAGAGGTACGAGGGGATCCTACAGGACTGCCTGCGTAGCAACCGCACAAACGCACAGGTGAGCGCCGCTGTCACTGGTCACATGATCAGAGTCATCGGCTCTGTTAGTGTGCACAGGTGGTACCGTGCAGTGGGGGTTTGTTTTCTATTGAATGGAAACTTGTTGTTCAACACATTTGTTGGTGTCTATTTAAAACGTGCTCCTGTATAATGGTGCAACATAGCAATACAGAGCAGTACAGACTGGTATAGAATGGTACAAAGC
Organism: Ilyophis sp. 1 JC-2022; assembly: GCA_022702515.1. Classification (NCBI taxonomy): domain Eukaryota; kingdom Metazoa; phylum Chordata; class Actinopteri; order Anguilliformes; family Synaphobranchidae; genus Ilyophis; species Ilyophis sp. 1 JC-2022. Next base: position 109,877,132 of record CM040396.1, read on the forward strand.
AGCAAAATGGTACAGAGCGGTGTAGAGCAGCAGATTCAGGGTATGAAATTAACTTTGTCACCCACTGGCCAGAGTGGCTTGCGGATTCTAAAAATCACCCGCCATTTTCAACAATATAACACAACCTGGTTGGTTACCAGACAAGGTGGCTGCTAGAGAAAAGATCTTACCAGCCACAATAAAACAAATTTACCAGCATCTGGCTGGTGGCTGGTGTTCATTTCACAGCTTCAGTAGATTGGTATTGAGCAGCGGAGTGTTTCAGAGCAGCGGAGTGTTTCAGAGCAGCGGAGTGTTTCAGAGCAGCGGAG
>CM040396.1:109882442-109894942 GCA_022702515.1 Ilyophis sp. 1 JC-2022
ACCCCCGCCCAGCTGCAGGACCTCAGCAGGGCGCTGGATGACCTGGTGACCTCCGAACACCGCGCCCAAATCTACGCCCAGCCGCCCCCCCTCCTCCTCAGGTCAAAGCCCCGCCCACACCGCCCCTCCCCCCCATTCCTCAGGTTAAACCCCCCACCTCCGCACCCCCCAGGTTGGCCTGGCTTCATTCTGCTGGCAGAGAGGCAAAGGGTAGGAGGGCAGTAATGCATTAACTCTATACAGATACATCATGCCTGATGCCTTTTACACTTACTGATAATTACTGATTTTCATTAATATATTTAGTTCTGCAAAGTGATTGAGATTACACAGAGAGTGCCCTGAAGCTGCAGGTCTTACTGTGAGTGGAGAGGACTTTGTGTTCGGCTTTACCTCACATTAATTAACACAAACACTGATTCTGCTTAAACTGATTAAAGAACGCTCGCTCTCCAGGAAAGAGTATTCCTCCAGTGTGAACCAGCACACATGCACTGCACTTCAGCTCTGAATTTACAGCATTACAGCTGTCAGTTAGACTGTAACCTGGGAACGAAAAGCCCCGCCCCTGCCAGCTTCCACCCCTAGCACTGCATACTAGCACTGCATACTAGCACTGCATATTAGCACTGGATAACAGTGATGTATTATATTCCTTTATTTTAACTACAGACTCAAGGAGCAGGAAGAAGCGCTGAAGGCCTGTATCAAAGAGACCACTGCTAAAGTAAGATATACTCCTGCTAAAGTAAGATATACTCCTGCTAAAGTAAGATATACCCCTGCTAAAGTAAGATATACTCCTGCTAAAGTAAGATATAACCCTGCTAAAGTAAGATATACCCCTGCTAAAGTAAGATATACTCCTGCTATAGTAAGATATACTCCTGCTAAAGTAAGATATACTCCTGCTAAAGTAAGATATACTCCTGCTAAAGTAAGATATACTCCTGCTAAAGTAAGATATAACCCTGCTAAAGTAAGATATACTCCTGCTAAAGTAAGATATACTCCTGCTAAAGTAAGATATACCCCTGCTAAAGTAAGATATACCCCTGCTAAAGTAAGATATACTCCTGCTAAAGTAAGATATACCCCTGCTAAAGTAAGATATACTCCTGCTAAAGTAAGATATACCCCTGCTAAAGTAAGATATACTCCTGCTAAAGTAAGATATACCCCTGCTAAAGTAAGATATACTCCTGCTAAAGTAAGATATACTCCTGCTAAAGTAAGATATACTCCTGCTATAGTAAGATATACTCCTGCTAAAGTAAGATATACTCCTGCTAAAGTAAGATATACTCCTGCTAAAGTAAGATATACTCCTGCTAAAGTAAGATATACTCCTGCTAAAGTAAGATATACTCCTGCTAAAGTAAGATATACTCCTGCTATAGTAAGATATACTCCTGCTAAAGTAAGATATACTCCTGCTAAAGTAAGATATACTCCTGCTAAAGTAAGATATACTCCTGCTAAAGTAAGATATACTCCTGCTAAAGTAAGATATACTCCTGCTAAAGTAAGATATACTCCTGCTAAAGTAAGATATACTCCTGCTAAAGTAAGATATACTCCTGCTAAAGTAAGATATACTCCTGCTAAAGTAAGATATACTCCTGCTAAAGTAAGATATACTCCTGCTAAAGTAAGATATAACCCTGCTAAAGTAAGATATACTCCTGCTAAAGTAAGATATAACCCTGCTAAAGTAAGATATACTCCTGCTAAAGTAAGATATAACCCTGCTAAAGTAAGATATACTCCTGCTATAGTAAGATATACTCCTGCTAAAGTAAGATATAACCCTGCTAAAGTAAGATATACTCCTGCTATAGTAAGATATACTCCTGCTAAAGTAAGATATACTCCTGCTAAAGTAAGATATAACCCTGCTAAAGTAAGATATAACCCTGCTAAAGTAAGATATAACCCTGCTAAAGTAAGATATAACCCTGCTAAAGTAAGATATACTCCTGCTATAGTAAGATATACTCCTGCTAAAGTAAGATATAACCCTGCTAAAGTAAGATATACTCCTGCTATAGTAAGATATACTACTTCTAAAGTAAGATATACTCATGCTAAAGTAAGATATAACCCTGCTAAAGTAAGATATAACCCTGCTAAAGTAAGATATAACCCTGCTAAAGTAAGATATAACCCTGCTAAAGTAAGATATACTCCTGCTATAGTAAGATATACTCCTGCTATAGTAAGATATAACCCTGCTAAAGTAAGATATACTCCTGCTAAAGTAAGATATACTCCTGCTAAAGTAAGATATAACCCTGCTAAAGTAAGATATACTCCTGCTAAAGTAAGATATACTCCTGCTAAAGTAAGATATACTCCTGCTAAAGTAAGATATACTCCTGCTATAGTAAGATATACTCCTGCTAAAGTAAGATATACTCCTGCTAAAGTAAGATATACTCCTGCTATAGTAAGATATACTCCTGCTAAAGTAAGATATACTCCTGCTAAAGTAAGATATACTCCTGCTAAAGTAAGATATAACCCTGCTAAAGTAAGATATACTCCTGCTAAAGTAAGATATACTCCTGCTAAAGTAAGATATACTCCTGCTATAGTAAGATATACTCCTGCTAAAGTAAGATATAACCCTGCTAAAGTAAGATATAACCCTGCTAAAGTAAGATATACTCCTGCTATAGTAAGATATACTCCTGCTAAAGTAAGATATACTCCTGCTATAGTAAGATATACTCCTGCTAAAGTAAGATATACTCCTGCTAAAGTAAGATATACTCCTGCTATAGTAAGATATACTCCTGCTAAAGTAAGATATACTCCTGCTAAAGTAAGATATAACCCTGCTAAAGTAAGATATACTCCTGCTAAAGTAAGATATAACCCTGCTAAAGTAAGATATACTCCTGCTATAGTAAGATATACTCCTGCTAAAGTAAGATATACTCCTGCTAAAGTAAGATATACTCCTGCTATAGTAAGATATAACCCTGCTAAAGTAAGATATACTCCTGCTAAAGTAAGATATACTCCTGCTAAAGTAAGATATACTCCTGCTAAAGTAAGATATACTCCTGCTAAAGTAAGATATACTCCTGCTAAAGTAAGATATACTCCTGCTAAAGTAAGATATACTCCTGCTAAAGTAAGATATACTCCTGCTAAAGTAAGATATACTCCTGCTATAGTAAGATATACTCCTGCTAAAGTAAGATATACTCCTGCTAAAGTAAGATATACTCCTGCTATAGTAAGATATACTCCTGCTAAAGTAAGATATACTCCTGCTAAAGTAAGATATACTCCTGCTAAAGTAAGATATACTCCTGCTATAGTAAGATATACTCCTGCTAAAGTAAGATATACTCCTGCTAAAGTAAGATATACTCCTGCTAAAGTAAGATATAACCCTGCTAAAGTAAGATATACCCCTGCTAAAGTAAGATATACTCCTGCTAAAGTAAGATATACTCCTGCTAAAGTAAGATATACTCCTGCTAAAGTAAGATATAACCCTGCTAAAGTAAGATATACTCCTGCTAAAGTAAGATATAACCCTGCTAAAGTAAGATATAACCCTGCTAAAGTAAGATATACTCCTGCTAAAGTAAGATATACTCCTGCTAAAGTAAGATATAACCCTGCTAAAGTAAGATATACTCCTGCTAAAGTAAGATATAACCCTGCTAAAGTAAGATATAACCCTGCTAAAGTAAGATATACTCCTGCTAAAGTAAGATATACTCCTGCTAAAGTAAGATATACCCCTGCTATAGTAAGATATAACCCTGCTAAAGTAAGATATAACCCTGCTAAAGTAAGATATACTCCTGCTAAAGTAAGATATACTCCTGCTATAGTAAGATATACTCCTGCTAAAGTAAGATATACTCCTGCTATAGTAAGATATACTCCTGCTAAAGTAAGATATACTCCTGCTAAAGTAAGATATACTCCTGCTAAAGTAAGATATAACCCTGCTAAAGTAAGATATACTCCTGCTATAGTAAGATATACTCCTGCTAAAGTAAGATATAACCCTGCTAAAGTAAGATATACTCCTGCTAAAGTAAGATATAACCCTGCTAAAGTAAGATATAACCCTGCTAAAGTAAGATATAACCCTGCTAAAGTAAGATATACTCCTGCTAAAGTAAGATATAACCCTGCTATAGTAAGATATACTCCTGCTAAAGTAAGATATAACCCTGCTAAAGTAAGATATACTCCTGCTATAGTAAGATATACTCCTGCTAAAGTAAGATATAACCCTGCTAAAGTAAGATATACTCCTGCTAAAGTAAGATATAACCCTGCTAAAGTAAGATATAACCCTGCTAAAGTAAGATATACTCCTGCTAAAGTAAGATATAACCCTGCTAAAGTAAGATATAACCCTGCTAAAGTAAGATATACTCCTGCTAAAGTAAGATATACTCCTGCTAAAGTAAGATATAACCCTGCTAAAGTAAGATATACTCCTGCTAAAGTAAGATATAACCCTGCTAAAGTAAGATATAACCCTGCTAAAGTAAGATATACTCCTGCTAAAGTAAGATATACTCCTGCTATAGTAAGATATACCCCTGCTATAGTAAGATATAACCCTGCTAAAGTAAGATATAACCCTGCTAAAGTAAGATATACTCCTGCTAAAGTAAGATATACTCCTGCTATAGTAAGATATACTCCTGCTAAAGTAAGATATACTCCTGCTAAAGTAAGATATACTCCTGCTAAAGTAAGATATACTCCTGCTAAAGTAAGATATACTCCTGCTAAAGTAAGATATAACCCTGCTAAAGTAAGATATACTCCTGCTATAGTAAGATATACTCCTGCTAAAGTAAGATATAACCCTGCTAAAGTAAGATATACTCCTGCTAAAGTAAGATATAACCCTGCTAAAGTAAGATATAACCCTGCTAAAGTAAGATATACTCCTGCTAAAGTAAGATATACTCCTGCTAAAGTAAGATATAACCCTGCTAAAGTAAGATATACTCCTGCTAAAGTAAGATATACTCCTGCTAAAGTAAGATATACTCCTGCTAAAGTAAGATATAACCCTGCTAAAGTAAGATATACTCCTGCTAAAGTAAGATATAACCCTGCTAAAGTAAGATATAACCCTGCTAAAGTAAGATATACTCCTGCTAAAGTAAGATATACTCCTGCTAAAGTAAGATATAACCCTGCTAAAGTAAGATATACTCCTGCTAAAGTAAGATATAACCCTGCTAAAGTAAGATATAACCCTGCTAAAGTAAGATATACTCCTGCTAAAGTAAGATATAACCCTGCTAAAGTAAGATATACTCCTGCTAAAGTAAGATATACTCCTGCTAAAGTAAGATATACTCCTGCTAAAGTAAGATATAACCCTGCTAAAGTAAGATATACTCCTGCTAAAGTAAGATATACTCCTGCTAAAGTAAGATATACTCCTGCTAAAGTAAGATATACTCCTGCTAAAGTAAGATATAACCCTGCTAAAGTAAGATATAACCCTGCTAAAGTAAGATATACTCCTGCTAAAGTAAGATATACTCCTGCTAAAGTAAGATATAACCCTGCTAAAGTAAGATATACTCCTGCTATAGTAAGATATAACCCTGCTAAAGTAAGATATACTCCTGCTAAAGTAAGATATAACCCTGCTAAAGTAAGATATAACCCTGCTAAAGTAAGATATAACCCTGCTAAAGTAAGATATAACCCTGCTAAAGTAAGATATACTCCTGCTAAAGTAAGATATACTCCTGCTATAGTAAGATATACCCCTGCTATAGTAAGATATACTCCTGCTAAAGTAAGATATAACCCTGCTAAAGTAAGATATAACCCTGCTAAAGTAAGATATAACCCTGCTAAAGTAAGATATACTCCTGCTAAAGTAAGATATACTCCTGCTATAGTAAGATATACCCCTGCTATAGTAAGATATACCCCTGCTATAGTAAGATATAACCCTGCTAAAGTAAGATATAACCCTGCTAAAGTAAGATATACTCCTGCTAAAGTAAGATATACTCCTGCTATAGTAAGATATACCCCTGCTATAGTAAGATATAACCCTGCTAAAGTAAGATATAACCCTGCTAAAGTAAGATATACTCCTGCTAAAGTAAGATATAACCCTGCTAAAGTAAGATATAACCCTGCTAAAGTAAGATATAACCCTGCTAAAGTAAGATATACTCCTGCTAAAGTAAGATATACTCCTGCTAAAGTAAGATATACCCTGCTATAGTAAGATATACTCCTGCTAAAGTAAGATATAACCCTGCTAAAGTAAGATATAACCCTGCTAAAGTAAGATATACTCCTGCTAAAGTAAGATATAACCCTGCTAAAGTAAGATATAACCCTGCTAAAGTAAGATATACTCCTGCTAAAGTAAGATATACTCCTGCTAAAGTAAGATATAACCCTGCTAAAGTAAGATATACTCCTGCTAAAGTAAGATATAACCCTGCTAAAGTAAGATATAACCCTGCTAAAGTAAGATATACTCCTGCTAAAGTAAGATATACTCCTGCTAAAGTAAGATATACTCCTGCTATAGTAAGATATACTCCTGCTATAGTAAGATATACTCCTGCTAAAGTAAGATATACTCCTGCTAAAGTAAGATATACTCCTGCTAAAGTAAGATATAACCCTGCTAAAGTAAGATATACTCCTGCTAAAGTAAGATATACTCCTGCTAAAGTAAGATATACTCCTGCTAAAGTAAGATATAACCCTGCTAAAGTAAGATATACTCCTGCTAAAGTAAGATATACTCCTGCTAAAGTAAGATATAACCCTGCTAAAGTAAGATATAACCCTGCTAAAGTAAGATATAACCCTGCTAAAGTAAGATATACTCCTGCTAAAGTAAGATATAACCCTGCTAAAGTAAGATATAACCCTGCTAAAGTAAGATATAACCCTGCTAAAGTAAGATATACTCCTGCTAAAGTAAGATATACTCCTGCTAAAGTAAGATATACTCCTGCTAAAGTAAGATATAACCCTGCTAAAGTAAGATATAACCCTGCTAAAGTAAGATATACTCCTGCTAAAGTAAGATATAACCCTGCTAAAGTAAGATATAACCCTGCTAAAGTAAGATATAACCCTGCTAAAGTAAGATATACTCCTGCTAAAGTAAGATATACCCCTGCTATAGTAAGATATAACCCTGCTAAAGTAAGATATAACCCTGCTAAAGTAAGATATAACCCTGCTAAAGTAAGATATAACCCTGCTAAAGTAAGATATAACCCTGCTAAAGTAAGATATACTCCTGCTAAAGTAAGATATAACCCTGCTAAAGTAAGATATACTCCTGCTATAGTAAGATATAACCCTGCTAAAGTAAGATATAACCCTGCTAAAGTAAGATATAACCCTGCTAAAGTAAGATATAACCCTGCTAAAGTAAGATATACTCCTGCTATAGTAAGATATACTCCTGCTATAGTAAGATATAACCCTGCTAAAGTAAGATATAACCCTGCTAAAGTAAGATATACTCCTGCTAAAGTAAGATATACTCCTGCTAAAGTAAGATATAACCCTGCTAAAGTAAGATATAACCCTGCTAAAGTAAGATATACTCCTGCTAAAGTAAGATATAACCCTGCTAAAGTAAGATATAACCCTGCTAAAGTAAGATATAACCCTGCTAAAGTAAGATATAACCCTGCTAAAGTAAGATATACCCCTGCTATAGTAAGATATAACCCTGCTAAAGTAAGATATACTCCTGCTAAAGTAAGATATAACCCTGCTAAAGTAAGATATAACCCTGCTAAAGTAAGATATAACCCTGCTAAAGTAAGATATACCCCTGCTATAGTAAGATATAACCCTGCTAAAGTAAGATATACTCCTGCTAAAGTAAGATATACTCCTGCTAAAGTAAGATATACTCCTGCTAAAGTAAGATATACTCCTGCTAAAGTAAGATATAACCCTGCTATAGTAAGATATACTCCTGCTATAGTAAGATATACCCCTGCTAAAGTAAGATATACCCCTGCTAAAGTAAGATATACTCCTGCTATAGTAAGATATACCCCTGCTAAAGTAAGATATACTCCTGCTATAGTAAGATATACCCCTGCTAAAGTAAGATATACTCCTGCTATAGTAAGATATACCCCTGCTATAGTAAGATATACTCCTGCTATAGTAAGATATACCCCTGCTAAAGTAAGATATACTCCTGCTATAGTAAGATATACCCCTGCTAAAGTAAGATATACTCCTGCTATAGTAAGATATACCCCTGCTAAAGTAAGATATACTCCTGCTATAGTAAGATATACCCCTGCTATAGTAAGATATACTCCTGCTATAGTAAGATATACTCCTGCTAAAGTAAGATATAACCCTGCTAAAGTAAAATATACTCCTGCTAAAGTAAGATATACTCCTGCTAAAGTAAGATATACTCCTGCTATAGTAAGATATAACCCTGCTAAAGTAAGATATACTCCTGCTAAAGTAAGATATACTCCTGCTAAAGTAAGATATACTCCTGCTAAAGTAAGATATACTCCTGCTATAGTAAGATATAACCCTGCTATAGTAAGATATACTCCTGCTAAAGTAAGATATAACCCTGCTAAAGTAAGATATACTCCTGCTAAAGTAAGATATACTCCTGCTATAGTAAGATATACTCCTGCTAAAGTAAGATATAACCCTGCTAAAGTAAGATATACTCCTGCTAAAGTAAGATATACTCCTGCTAAAGTAAGATATACTCCTGCTAAAGTAAGATATACCCCTGCTATAGTAAGATATACTCCTGCTATAGTAAGATATACTCCTGCTAAAGTAAGATATAACCCTGCTAAAGTAAGATATAACCCTGCTAAAGTAAGATATACTCCTGCTATAGTAAGATATACTCCTGCTATAGTAAGATATACTCCTGCTAAAGTAAGATATACTCCTGCTATAGTAAGATATACTCCTGCTAAAGTAAGATATAACCCTGCTAAAGTAAGATATACTCCTGCTATAGTAAGATATACTCCTGCTAAAGTAAGATATACTCCTGCTAAAGTAAGATATACCCCTGCTATAGTAAGATATACTCCTGCTATAGTAAGATATACTCCTGCTAAAGTAAGATATAACCCTGCTAAAGTAAGATATAACCCTGCTAAAGTAAGATATAACCCTGCTAAAGTAAGATATACTCCTGCTATAGTAAGATATACTCCTGCTATAGTAAGATATACTCCTGCTAAAGTAAGATATACTCCTGCTATAGTAAGATATACTCCTGCTAAAGTAAGATATAACCCTGCTAAAGTAAGATATACTCCTGCTAAAGTAAGATATACTCCTGCTAAAGTAAGATATACTCCTGCTAAAGTAAGATATACCCCTGCTATAGTAAGATATACTCCTGCTATAGTAAGATATACTCCTGCTAAAGTAAGATATAACCCTGCTAAAGTAAGATATACTCCTGCTAAAGTAAGATATACTCCTGCTAAAGTAAGATATACTCCTGCTAAAGTAAGATATACTCCTGCTAAAGTAAGATATACTCCTGCTAAAGTAAGATATACTCCTGCTAAAGTAAGATATACTCCTGCTAAAGTAAGATATAACCCTGCTATAGTAAGATATACTCCTGCTAAAGTAAGATATAACCCTGCTAAAGTAAGATATACTCCTGCTAAAGTAAGATATACTCCTGCTAAAGTAAGATATACTCCTGCTAAAGTAAGATATACTCCTGCTAAAGTAAGATATACTCCTGCTAAAGTAAGATATACTCCTGCTAAAGTAAGATATACTCCTGCTAAAGTAAGATATAACCCTGCTAAAGTAAGATATACTCCTGCTAAAGTAAGATATACTCCTGCTAAAGTAAGATATACTCCTGCTAAAGTAAGATATACTCCTGCTAAAGTAAGATATACTCCTGCTAAAGTAAGATATACTCCTGCTAAAGTAAGATATACTCCTGCTAAAGTAAGATATACTCCTGCTAAAGTAAGATATACTCCTGCTAAAGTAAGATATACTCCTGCTAAAGTAAGATATACTCCTGCTAAAGTAAGATATACTCCTGCTATAGTAAGATATACTCCTGCTAAAGTAAGATATACTCCTGCTATAGTAAGATATACTCCTGCTAAAGTAAGATATACTCCTGTGCCACGTGCATTACATCTATATAATATTTAATAGCTTTAATTTGATTGGAAATCTACTCTTTACAAAAACTCCTTACTTTCATTTCCCCTCTAGACTAACAATAAACATGAAAGTGTTCATGAACACTAAAATGGAGATTTTTATTCAGTTTCAAACTGCTTCTTCATTTGAGTTTCTATTTATTTAGAGGGATGAAATGCACTCTTGTTCTTTCATACCCCCCCCATAGATTGGCCCAACCTTACAGGTGTGTACAGCTCTGCTGAGATGTTTTTATGGGAGCTGTGTGTGGAGCCATCTTTATTCCTCTATCCATCTGCCTCTATTCTCCTGCTCTACTGCACAAATATAAATAACCACTGAACATCACTGAACAAGTATGGAACACAGTGAGTGTGATTTTATTGGAAGGCCTATTTGAGTGACAGCTCTGTGGGCGGGGCCTCTGTGCAGGTGGTGATGAGTCAGAGAGTAGGCGGCGGCCTGCAGAGGAAAGTCAGCGCCAGTGAAACGCAGCTGCTCGCCCTGCATGAGGCCAAACTGGCAGCCATCTCAGGTACACCTGCCCCGCCCTAACCTGCCCTGTCCTTCCCTTCCCTGCCTCTCCCTACCCCACCATGTGGGGTCTGAGTGTGTGTGTAGCTGTGCTGCAGGGTATGTGGGGCCTGAGTGTGTTTACATTACATTACATTACAGTCATTTAGCAGACGATGTGTGGGGCCTGAGTGTGTGTGTAGCTGTGCTGCAGGGTGTGTGGGGCCTGAGTGTGTGTGTGTAGCTGTGCTGCAGGGCGTGTGGAGCCTGAGTGTGTGTAGCTGTGCTGCAGGGTGTGTGGGGCCTGAGTGTGTGTAGCTGTGCTGCAGGGCGTGTGGGGCCTGAGTGTGTGTAGCTGTGCTGCAGGGCGTGTGGGGCCTGAATGTGTGTGTAGCTGTGCTGCAGGGCGTGTGGGGCCTGAGTGTGTGTAGCTGTGCTGCATGGCGTGTGGGGCCTGAGTGTGTGTGTAGCTGTGCTGCAGGGCGTGTGGGGCCTGAGTGTGTGTAGCTGTGCTGCAGGGCGTGTGGGGTCTGAGTGTGTGTAGCTGTGCTGCAGGGCGTGTGGCGCCTGAGTGTGTGTGTAGCTGTGCTGCAGGGCGTGTGGAGCCTGAGTGTGTGGCTGTGCTGCAGGGCGTGTGGGGCCTGAGTGTGTATAGCTGTGCTGCAGGGCGTGTGGGGCCTGAGTGTGTGTAGCTGTGCTGCAGGGCGTGTGGGGTCTGAGTGTGTGTAGCTGTGCTGCAGGGCGTGTGGCGCCTGAGTGTGTGTGTAGCTGTGCTGCAGGGCGTGTGGGGCCTGAGTGTGTGTAGCTGTGCTGCAGGGCGTGTGGGGTCTGAGTGTGTGTAGCTGTGCTGCAGGGCGTGTGGCGCCTGAGTGTGTGTGTAGCTGTGCTGCAGGGCGTGTGGAGCCTGAGTGTGTGGCTGTGCTGCAGGGCGTGTGGGGCCTGAGTGTGTATAGCTGTGCTGCAGGGCGTGTGGGGCCTGAGTGTGTGGCTGTGCTGTTGCAGGGTCTGATTTCTCCAGTGCGAAGGAGCTGAAGGCGGAGCTTAAGGCGCGATACGGGGAGCGGGATCGGCTGGAAAACCTGGCGCGGAGGCTGCAGGTGCTGAGCTCAGGGAACAGCCAGGAGCTTGCCAGGATGAAGAGCGAACACAGCCTGCTCAAACAGGACCTGGAGCACAGGCAGGCCCAATACGGTGAGACACCACACTGCACTGGGACACCACACTGCACTGGGACACCCAAACTGCACTGGGACACCACACTGCACTGGGACACCACACTGCACTGGGACACCACACTGCACTGGGACACCACACTGCACTGGGACACCACACTGCACTGGGACACCCAAACGGGGGGGGCGGGGGGGGCAGGCAGTGGTTGCGCTAGAACAAATCATAATCCGTCACCATCTATTCATGTTTACCGATTTTATATTATTTGCATTGCATTATTGGATGTAAGTCGCTATTATAACATTTTAATTCCAACAAATATAAGTCTATTCATAATAACAATTATTAGGTTTAATTGTGACATGAGTTAGCCTCCCTTACAGCCACAATATGTGCAGAATATGTTTATTCGAAGTTTTCATTCACTGTCCTTGCTCAGCAAGTGTTGAAAAGAAATTCGCGGGCGATCAATTGCCTTTAAAACAAAGCGCAGAACAAGTTTATTTAAAAATATATATATTTTAATTCCATGCCCTTGCTCTAACGTTAGCTAAACAAAAAGGACTACATTTGTGACACGACAGATAGTTGCAACTCCGATAGAAGCATCTACACTACAA